>PIJE02001949.1:9116-91718 GCA_002895965.2 Coryphaenoides rupestris | reverse complement strand
GGCTTCAAGCGTGCCATGAGGTGATAAGGGTGCAGCCCCCATCACAGTCAGCAAGACGTGAGTCCTTGTCAGGAATCCTCACCTTGCACTGTGCGCGTTACTTACGAGATCGCCACACACACACAACACCATCCTATACACACTGGCACACACACACACACATATACACACTGCGCACACACACACACGCCTGTCACACACACACTGACACACACACCCCACAACCACATACACCACACTTATTACTGCATACGTATGCGATACCATTCACCCCAACACAACACACCGCCGCGACACCAGTTGTACACAATGTGTTTTACTCTTTATTCCCTCTCTCCTCTACGCTTGGCTGTCTCGGCCGCCCCCCTCTCCGCTCTCACTCTCTCTCTCTCTCTTCCTCTCTCTCTCTCTTCCTCGCCTCCCTTTCATTTTCTCACCTCCTATTCTGTCCTCTTCAGCAACCTTCGCACGAATGAATGCATGCTGGGAAGGTCGTGCTCGGACCCACTCCCTCGCCTCCTCCTTCCTTCCTCCTTCCTCCCCCCTCCTTCTCATCCTCCTTCCTGCTCAGGTCATCGCGGCCGTGTGTGTCCTCGCCATCCTCTCGCTCGTCGACACCACCCACCCCCCTCCCTCCTTCCCTCCCCCACTCCCCGACCCCCGCCCGAAACCAACCCCCACCCAGTCCGGTCTCCTCCTCTGTCTCTCCTCCCACCTCCCTCCCTCCTCGCCTGACCAGTTCCTCTAATTTGGTTTCTAATTTTTTTTTCCCTTCCTTCTTTCCTTGCTTCTGCACCTCCTCCTCCTCCTCCTCCTCCTCTTCATCTTCATCCTCCTCCTCCTCCTCCCTCTATCCCTTCAGCGATGTGGGGGTGTAGCGATGCCCCTATCTTTGTATTGCCTGTCTTTGCCCTCTGTGTGTCTGTGTGTGTCTCTGTGTGTGTGTGTGTGTGTGTGTGTGTGTGTGTGTGTGTGTGTGTGTGTGTGTGTGTGTGTTGTGTGTGTGTGTTGTGTGTGTGTTGTGTGTGTGTTGTGTGGGAATTCATGGCTGTCCACACCACGCTCGTATGTAAATCCTTGACAATATCCTGCGGCTTTTGGCTGAAAGAAGTAGAATTTAACACTGCTGGCCTTCTGCTGGAGAATAGACCCCACATGGACTAACGTTAAGCAAGACGAGAAAAGTTAGCATCAGGAGTTGTACAAGAATCGACACACACACACACACACACACACACACACACACACACACACACACACACACACACACACACACACACACACCACACACACACACACACATGCACACACCCGCACACACAAACATTGTGTCTTCTTCGCTCTCGAGAATAAATTGTATCTCTATCTCTACACACGCACGCACAACACACACACACACACACACACACACACACCACGCACACACACGCACACACACGCACACACGCACACACACGCACACACACAGACATAGCAGGCGAAAAGGCTCAGAGAGGAAGATAGCCCAAAATCCACCCACACACTCCGCAGACACACACACACACACACACACGCACCGCCACGCACACACACACACACACACGCAACACACGCTACACACACTGTAACAAATTAAGAAATGAATGCTAACCGACTGGGAAGAATATTAGTTGAGAGTTATGTATCAATTATGAAAAGTTTATGCTACTCTCTGTGTGTCGAATGGCATCCGCGCACGCTAATATGCTCTTCCGTTCATGCGTGCATCGGTGTGTGTGTGTGTGTGTGTGTTGTGTGTGCGTTGTGTGTGTGTGTGTGTGTGTGTCTAATGTAGAGCTTACAGTAAATGGAGATGTTTTCAAAAGCAGTAGATCACAAACAAAGCGATCAAAGAGGTTTCAGCATTACAGTACACTGGGGGGAAAGGAGTAGGGGGGGCCAAGTGAGCATCGCCACGGACAGGGGGGAGCAGAGAGAGAGAGAGAGACAGAGAGAAGCGAGAGAGAGCTCCTAATAGAAAAACCGCAATCAATCTACAGCATTTCATGACGAGCGTTCCCGCCTATGAAGACACGGAAGAAGACAGCACCAAGACCATTAGGAAGAGAGAGAAAGAGAGAAGAGTAGAGAGATTAGAGAGAAGTGGTGTTC
The DNA here is from genome assembly GCA_002895965.2 of Coryphaenoides rupestris. Lineage (NCBI taxonomy): Eukaryota > Metazoa > Chordata > Actinopteri > Gadiformes > Macrouridae > Coryphaenoides > Coryphaenoides rupestris. The sequence continues at coordinate 89,588 of PIJE02001949.1, read as the reverse complement.
AAAAACAATTTGAAAGGAGAACAGCCACTGATGGAGGGAAAAGAGTAGTTGAGGGACAGAGGCGAGCTAAGGCCGAGCGAGGAGAGAGAGAGAGAGCCGAGAGAGAGAGAGACGACGATGCGAGGAGAGGGGTCAGGAGAGGTAGAGGTATTCCTTCAACCCTCCTGGCCCCAACTCAGACCCCTGTGTGTGTGTGTGTTGCATGTGTTGGCCTGTGTGGTGTGTCTCTGTGTGTGCGTGCGTGTGTGTGTTGTGTGCTGGTGTGTGTTGGTGTGTGGAGACGAGAGAGGAGAATACGGCACTGTGGTGTATGCGTGTGTGTGTTGTGGCGCATTTGGTGTGTGTGTGTGTGTGTGTGTGTGTGTGTGTGTGTGTGTGTGGTGTGGTGTGTGTTGTGTGTGGCGTGGCATGTGGTGTGTGTGTGTGTGTGCGTGTATGGTACTGTCCCCTGTGTGTGGTGTTTGTATAGAATTAGAATACGAACTTTTAATTAACATCCCGAAGGAAATTCTTGTGTCAGGTTGCCATAGCGACACAGTACAATACAACAATCAAGGAAAACCACAGATTGATAAAATAAACTAACGGATATGCAAATTACAGTTAAATATACAAATATGTGGCAAGATAAGATATTTCCGAAGGCGAAAACAATTTGGCCATAAAGAAGTGAAATATTATTGGACATGACATTAAGAATTAAGAACTGCCAGAGACTGTTCACAGCAGGGGGTCCCCTCAATGATATGCAGATGAGGGAAGTTGCCTGTAAATGACTAATATGGTATTTTTCCACCACACTCCCTCATTTGATTATTCAATAATCACACAATCAATCAATCGTTATACCTTATATTGTGTGTGTGTGGTGTAGTGTGTTGTGTGGTGTGTGTGTGTTGTGTGTGAGAGAGTGAGATGAGAGAGAGAGGTGTGCGTATGTGTGGGGTTTCGCATTATGTGTGTGTGTGTGTGTGTGTTGTGTGTGTGTGTGTGCATGTGTACCGCGTTGTGGGGGGGGATTATTAGTATAGATCACTTCAGTAGTGGCGGTTTGTTATTGACGACATGGACAGTAGGTGGTGGTGTGGTGGTGGTGGTGTGGTAGGTGGTAGGGGGGTGTGAGTTGGCGGGCGCATGGGGATGGGGAGGGGGAGGGGGCGTGTCCAGAGATAGGAGAGGTAAATGAGTGAGGGTCAGGTGGGGGGTAGAGATTTGGGGGTGGGGGGAGTGGCAGCAGGGACACCACACACACACACACACACACACACACACACACACACACACACACACAATGAGTATCCATAGCAGCGGGAAAAATGACACCTCTACCTCCGGCAGTGTGTGTGTGTGTGTGACGTATGCCGGTGTATCGCGGGTCACGTCTCGTGAGTCAGACTCTGACATCGGCCCCCCCCCCCAACCCCCAACCCTCCCCCCCCACCCCCCCGCGTCCACATGTCCGTCATCGAACACTGAACATAATCTCTACATTCACCTTGATTGACACACGACAGTCTCCAGGCAACAAGCAACAGTCTGGACCGATAATTGCCGGTTGCTCTCGCTTTAGCTGCTGCTGCTACGAGTTACTAATTACCATTTTTATGCTCGTACAAGAATATTACTGTAATGCACGCGGACACTTTTACGACATTGTTTGCACCAACAGACAGAGTATTGCTGCTTTACTTGTCACTTCTTACTTCTGTACTCGGACCTGTTATGGTGCTTATGTTACTACTGATTGTTACTACGAGAGTTGTTGTCCGAATTTATGTTCATAAGAAGATGTTGAGAGGGGCGCACGCGGCCATTTTGAAATGATGTCCATTTGTTTTCGGGCCAAAAGAATGGTGTGGTGTATGGAGGTCTTGGCAGACAACACTAATATGGAACAAACGCCATATTCATGTCACACGACAACCACACACACACACACCACACCACACACACACACCACACACACACACACACAACACACACACACACCACACACCTACACACCGATGAATCTGTTTCCATTCCCCACTCTCTGCATGACTTTATCTACCGCACCTTTTAACTGTCAAAGCGTTTTTGAGGAGGGCCTCATCGGCGGCCACCACCACCACACCACCGCTCCCACCACCGCCACCCACCACGGCGGACCCACCTTGGCGTGTCATTTACAGAACAGACCAGTTTCTTTTGCGTGTTTGCGTGTCCGTTCGGTCGCTCCCTGCCCCGCTAGATACAGTATGTGGGCTACGCTAGCGGCTTCGCTTCTCGGTGCACACCTCCACCCACCAACCCACAACCCAACCCATCAACCCACCATCCCACCAACCAACCCATCAACCCACCATCCCACCAACCACAACCACCATCAACCCCCAACCCACCAACCCATCAACCCACCAACCCCTTTCCATCCCTTCCTCCTTCGTCCATTTCTCTCACTCCCACCCATTCCTTTATCCGACTCTCCTCCCTCTCTCTCTCTCTCTCTCTCTTCTCTCTCTCCCTCGCTCTCTGCCCCTCTCTGTTCTCATCTCTCTCCCTCTCCCTCTCCCTCTCTCTCTGCGTGTCTCTCTATCTTTCTTCATCCTCACAGTCCAGATGGCCTGGCTGCCCCCACACTCCCCCTCATACCGTCACTTGGTGCGTTCCTCCTCTTCCTCCTCCCTCCCTCCTCCTCCTCTTCCTCCTCCCTTCCTCTTCCCCCGCCCTCATGCTCCCCCCTACGCGGAACAGGTCCAACACTTCCCTTTGCAGAGAGGAGTACATACAACCCCTGGCCTAAACCCCACCCCCAACACACACACACACACAACACACACGCAACATTATATGCGGCACGTCACACTACGGCACAAACACACACATACCAATATAACACCAGTGCACAGCACCGGCCAACACACACACACACACACACTACGCACCAGCACACAAAGTATACATGCACAAAAGTACACATGGCACACTGGTGCACAAACATGGGAACACAGGGAACGAGACATTGTACACATAGGCAAACTGCACACAACCACACACACACAACCAGAAGCACACAACACCACACACACCACACGAGCGCAACACCAAAGCACACACACACACACATCACAACACCACAACCACGCACACGCAACAGCGTTTTTTTTTTCGCATGTATGCCCAAATACCACAAGAAGCCAAAAGAACACAACTCTCAAACACCACCACACTCTCTCTCTCTCTCTCTCTCTCTCTCTCTCTCTCTCCCTCTCTCTCTCGCCCTCTCTCTCCATCCAAATGCCTGCATCTCCTTCCTCGTTCTCTCACAGACCACACACGCACGCCCACGCCCACATCCCCGCCGACACAAGGAGTCGTGTTCCGATGTCTCGCTCCGGTGTTTCAGCCCTTAATGTACGCTGATGTGTCTATCTTCCCCGCTAGGCTGCTGCCGCTACTTGATGCTACCGGTGCTACCGATGCTACTGTCGGTGTTAGCGTTAGCGTTAGCGTTAGCGGCGAGCAGTTCGGTGGGGCCAACGCAGCGAACGCTTCGTTTGTAGAAATGTAGGGAAAAGAAAAGAGAAAAAGAGAATAGAAAAAACACACGATTTGCCTAATCACGGTGATTTCCGCTTTCACTATGAACTCGTCATAAGAGGTAGTTGTGTGTGTGTGTGTGTAGTTGTGTGTGTGTGTGGTGTGTTGGTTGGGCGGGGGGAGGGGGGTGGGGGAGGGGGTTACGAATGCAAGGAGGACAATGGACAATACAAATGTTCCATTTTTTTAATTGCAACACACACACACACACACTCTGCGTTCCTTCTCAAGGTTTCTCCCTTGATAATCACCATGGGGAGGTTTTGAGTCGGGTGGGGTGGGGAGTGGGGGGTGGGGGGTGGGGGTGGGGCTAGGGTTAGGGGGGGGCGTGTCATACATAAATATATGGCCTGTGAGCAGGGAAGTACCTGTGAGACCTGTGAGCCGTGATTCAGAGCTACCGACGATACAAGGACAATGGACTCGACGTGATGTGAGGTGGAGCATCATTTTCTCTGCAGGCGACGAGACACAAACCCCCCCACCCCACGACCCCCCCCCGCTTCCCCCCTCCCGCTCGGCGCTGGAGCGACCGTTGCTAAGGACACTACACCACACACACACACACACCACACACACAGGCACACACACCACACACGTGCAGACTTTGACTGTAGCTTACAGCTCCGTGCGTTCTGTTCACAAGTAGATGCCTGTGGATGATGACCGGTTAGGGAGGGTGACAGTTAGCATCTTGCTTAATATGCCCCACCCCCCACCCCCCCCCCCCCACCCCCCACCCTATTCCCTTGTAAACAATAATCTACCCCCAACACACACACACACACACACACACACACACACACACACGACACACAAACCACACACACACACCACACACATACACACGCAAAACCTTTCCTGGGAGGGCCATGGTGGCACACACACAAGCACAGACATGCTCACGCCCATGCATGCATGCACACACACACACACACACCACACACACACACACACACACACACACACACATGCATGCACACATTACACACACACACACATGCACACAACACACACACGCGCACGTGCACGCACACAAACATCTCTATAACACATCTTTATAATTAGCTAGAAGGAAGTTAATTAGCCAGCAGTGTGAGGAATGGGCCAGAAGAGCGAGCGAGAGTGAGGGGATGAGATAGAGAGAATGACAGAGAGAGAGAGAGAGAGAGAGAGAGAGAGAGAGAGAGACTGCAGAGAGAATAGATAGTATGAGATTGTGGTTACAGTCGGGCGAGGCCCAGCCCAGGGAGGTGTGACCAGAGGGGAAGTTGACCATTGTTGGATCTTGCTTACTTATTGGCTGGGGAATAGAGCGAGCGACAGAGAGATCGACAGAGAGAGCGACAGCGAGAGAGAGAGAGAGAGAGAGAGAGGGAGAAACAGACAGACAGACAGAGAGAGAGAGAGAGAGAGAAGAGAGAGAGAGAGAGGGGAGAGAGAGAGAGCAAATGAGAGAGAGCAAAATAGAGAAAGAGAGAGAGAGAGAGAGAGCAAAATAGAGGGAGAGTGAGAGAGCAAAAGAGAGATAAGGTGAGAGAGAGAGAGAGCGAGAGAGAGAGCAAGAGAACGAATGAGAGTGAGAGAGAGAGAGAGCGAGAGAGAGAGAGAGCGAGAGAGAGAGAGCTAGAAGCGTTCTTCATGTTGTTGTGTCGTCTGCAGCGAGCTGTGTTGGGGAGGTAGTAGGTGGGGGTGGTGGTGGTGGGTGGTGGTGGTGGGTGGGGGTGGGTGGTGGCGGTGGTGGGTGGGGTGGGTGGTGGTGGGTGGGGGTTCTAGGAGGAGCAGGGTGTGGTTAACGGTTGTAGCGCTGACAGGAAGCCATGAGGCAGGGAAAGGGGAAGTCAACCACCCCCGCACGGTTCCAAGGCCATACGCTCTCTCTCTCTCTCTCTCTCTCTCTCTCTCTCTCTCGCTCTCTCTCTGCCCCCACTGCAAGCTGGAACTAACTGACCTCAGCGCACACTGCTAGTCTCTCAACCCACCGTTGCAGGTCACACACTCTCCCCCCCCCCCCCCCCCCATGTCCGTAGAACTAAGGAGAGTTGAGGGGAGGGGGAGGGGAGGGGGGAAGAGGGCGGGGCCTGTTTGGTCACTCAATCTTAACACGTTTATTGCTAAATTGCTCTTTCTGTAGAAAGTATTATACAGCGCATCAGGATGACACAACTATCGAAACACACGTTTATTTCATCATTCATCGGAATTATTCTGCAATTAATTATTTACAGTTTTTTGTCATTTAATTCACTTTGTAGTCAAACACTGACCCTGGTCAACACACTGACCTCTGCTGCACAACTATTCTGCAAAATGTTTTGTCTTTTTTTGGTTTCTTTTCAGCGTGAGTCACGCCGAGAGGCCTGAACTCTGTCACAGTGCTGCTGACAGAACTCACACACCTTACACACTGGGGACTTATCAGTCCACACACACACAACACACACACACACACACACACACACACACACACAGGCAGACACACACACAGGCCAAAAGGTGACATGGCCTTGGTGGTCCGGCCCCCGGCCCCAGACAGACCCTGTCCTGCAATACACACACACCCACACACGCGCACAACACACACACACACACGCAGGACAGCACACACAGGCACACACACACACCACACACACACCGACAACGCAGCACACACACACACACAGGCCAAAAGGTGACATGGCCTTGGTGGTCCGGCCCCCGGCCCCAGACAGACCCTGTCCTGCACACACACACACACACACACACACACACATATATATAATACAACACACACACACACGTGCACACACGCACACACAGACAAGAATACACACATATGTAATGCAATGCACACCACACACACACACACACACACATATATATATAATACAACACACACACACACGTGCACACACGCACACACAGACAAGAATACACACATATGTAATGCAATGCACACACACACACACATATATAATGCAACACGCACACAAACACGTACATTACACGCACACACACATAATATAAAGCACACACACACACAAACATATTCCAACCTTATTGAACAGACACACACATATTTTTTCATGCGCCTTTATTGCCAATCATAATCGAGCCAAATACAAAAAAATGTGAATCAAGCAAAGAAAAGATACAAAATCAATGTGCAGACACCCCCCCCCCATCGTTGTCGTGGCTTCACATGGCGTTACCTTGGTGACCCGGCCAAATTCCCCCCCCCCCCCCCCCCCCCCTCCCCTCCCCCGCCCGGGCTGACCCTTCACCCCCAATGAAGGGAGGGTTGCCCGGGGTCAGCCACGCCCCTCTGGCCCTCTTCAGAAACAAAAGGTATTGTGTCGTGTCCGACATGTGTCGGGTCGAGGATGTGGCAATAAAGACACCGTGATCCACTGTGTATCAGAGGCGTGTGTGTGTGTGTGTGTGTGTGTGTGTGTGTGAGAGTGTTTGTGTGTACAATTGTGTGTGTGCTTGTGTATGTGTGTGTATCCAAGTGTGTGTGTGTGTGTGTGTGTGTGTGTGTGTTGTGTGTGTGCTTGTGTATGTGTGTGTATCCAAGTGTGTGTGTGTGTGTGTGTGTGTGTGTGTGTGTGTGTGTGTGTGTGTGTGTGTGTGTGGGCGTGTGTGCCTTTCTTTCATTACACTCTTGTGTGTTTCAAGGTTTACCCGTACATACAATTTCCATTAAATCAAACATCCTGTTGGCACTGGTGTGTAAACTGCAATATAATCCCCCCCCCCCCCCCCCCATAAGGACACATATCGGGACATATCACATCAGTATAATAGTATAGGATTCACTGATACTGGTAATTTGTGGGTACAGCATATATGTTGGGTTTGGTTTGATTTGGTTTGGTTTGGTTGGACAGACAATAACAACATTCGCTGTTCATTAGTGAAAAAACTGCTCCCTCTGCTGGTAAAGTAGGCAGTCGACTTGAGACGGATACAGAATAGGCCCTCTGTCAGTGAACCGTTGAATACGGATTTCCCACAACCAACGATGAACAAAGATCAAAACTAAACAATCAAAATCACAGGTGACACTTTTCCTTTGCCATCGACATTTAAGATTACAACGTGAAAAAAAACCAACAAGTTAAATCGATTACATCTCTGCTTTCAGTCATCCATGCAAGTTGAGGGTTTGTGCTGCTCCATCCAGAGCACATCAGGTGAACACACACACATACACACACACAGCACGCCACGCCGGGTGAGAAGAAACACACAAATACAACGACGGTATTCATGTACATTCACTGTATGTGTGTATGTACTGTACTGTACGTCTGTCCGTATGTATGTATGTATGTATGTATGTACGGTGGTTCCTCCTGGTGCCGCCGTGCACAACGAGTCGGCCTTTCATGGGCTGACAAACCTGAGATTGAGCATCAAGGAACCATGCTCAGGAGTGACAGTCCTGGAAACAACCGCTCAGACATCGAGAAGAGACGAGACGAGAAAAGACGAGACGAGAAGAGACGAGACGAGACGAGACACCTCCAGGTCTCTCCGACGGCCATCGGGTCCCGCTGGTCGTGGAGGCTGGAAGATTGTCGCCACCGGCGTTCATATTATTTACAAAAAGTACAAATATGTGTCATATTGCATCGAGCGCATACTGTAGGTACATGACTTAGTTAATTGGCCATCTTAGCAGATTTCTTGTGGGAATATTTTCATGGGTTCACCCATCAAAACGTTTCTTTACAGAGCGAATCACAATTCGGAATCATGTCATAGCTTAGCTTAGCCGGCGGCGTTCCGTCCTTTCATTGAAGCGTCTGTTATTTCGTGTTGTACATTTATTTTATACAGTTTATCATTGGAAGCGCCACACAATTATACTGCTATAATATGATGTAATACGAAATAATAAAAGGCGTTCATCCCAATGCAGAGGTAACGACAAATGTCATTCCACAGCCACAGTCATGTTAAAACACGTCTCACGTATTCAAATATAATTTGAAAACCACTAAATAACAGTTGTTTGACTTTTGAATTATGAATTATGAGCCGGTGCATTTAAACAGCGCACACATTTCAAAAAAGCACACAATAAAATCAGTAAAGATATAGAAGATATAGTCTACTATGCATGGAAACATTACAATTCTTGTCCTTGTAGGGCCGACATCTCTCCTGATTTCCAGTGTTTCAGGATCAGTTCCAATTTTCCATCAAAATAGTCAAAATCCCCTGATTACTGAAGCGTTTCACGGCCCGGAACACTTTTGAATTTACATCGAGTGTGTTCACGCACACACACACACACACGCGCACACACACGTGGACACGCCGCGCACAAATTAAGTCCTCTCTCCATGATTAGGCAATACCTCTTCATCTAAATAATTCATACTCGAGCACTACGGCCCGGCGGACTCCAAGCACCACTTCCACACCGAACACGAGCACATTAACCAAACTCAACACATCCAGAAATACAGGATCACTTTGCGTTACTTTGTTTTCCCCCCCGTTCATATAGTTTTGGTTTTGGTTTGTTTTTTACACCAGCCTGTAGTATGATGCTAATATTATGATTAAAACTTACCCAGAGAGAGAGAGAGAGAGGGCGAGAGAGTAGGCCTACCCATGCAGTGATGAGGCCCGTCGGAGAGAGAGGAGCAGGGTCGGGCATCGGAGGAGGCAGAGACAGACAAGCTCGGCTCTCCGGCGGCGGCGACGCCGAGCCGAGGCCGAGGAGGAGGACGAGCAGCAGAGCGCAGGTAGGCTGAGGTCGGTGTGGCTGCACACAAGGGCCCCCGACCTCAGCCTACCAGCGACACTCAGCCAATGAGGGATGCAACACAAACAAACATGCGCACACACACACACAGACTCACACACACACACACACATAAGCCACAGAGATATAGGCACACACACACGCACACACAAGCGTGCGCACACACACACACACAAGCACACACATACAAGCACCTCCTTCCTGTTCCTCTGTACTCTGGTGGTAAACTTTCCATGACATTTGTACCTGACAACAATAGGCCGACTATAACCGTTGTCTTTAGCGACTGAATTTGAATTCAAACGAACACGCCGTGCACAGGGGCGACGTACGTAGGAACCGAGGAACCAAACCGTCGCGCTGTCGTCAATGGAACATGACACACCGGCTTTGATTTGATTGAAATGTAAAACAATGATATTTGCAAACATTAAATTATGAAAAAAAAATCATAATTTCACATCAAGACTGCAGAATTCATCCACACACACACACACACACACACACATATAGCATGTGTGCGCGTGGCCCCATAATGCTCAACGGCTATAATTGTTCGTCAACCTGTCACAAGTGTGTCAATCATATGCTAAGCTTGGCACTTTTTGACAGTCGAGGGGGGGGGGGGAAAGAGTCAGTTAGACGGTTATCAAGGTTAGGCTCATATGAGCCGAGGACGGCCATATGAGCCCCCACCCCCCCCGTTCTTATTAAAGATGGAGATAATTGACGTCCATTAGAAGAGTAGAACCTACAGAACGCACGTCTGACTAATGGGACTCGGGTTTGATTGATGGCCCTCAGTTGATACTTGAGTTGAGTTATAATGGACTCGGTTGTTGTTTGTTTGTTTGCTAGTTGAGATACTAGTCGTTCTGATTCTGTATTTTTATTACAGCATTAAAAAATAACGCTTTGAACAAAGAGAATCCAGTATTTCGAAATCAATGTTTCGTTGCTTTATTGACCATTTCCATGAATTTGTAAACGACATTATTCACACATGCTGATCTGATTGTTCATAAACTTGTCCGTTTACCTTGGAGATGAATATGACCTGATGTGGAGTATGAATTGTGGATGATTAAAATACAGATAAAATGTTTCTTTTTCTTAAATATGACAGAACAACATCGTCTATGTCCTCTCAAAAACATAAATGAACATATTGCATAAAGTACGTGAACGTAAAAACTCCACACACACACTGAGCAGACACAGTACACAGTATGCAGCACTGCAAACATGTTCCAAAAATATGAGCTGGATGGAAAACTAAATGTCTCTTTCTTCTGTGTACTGTATAGAGTTAACGTATACTGTAGTTAACATAAAGTTAACATAGTTAGTGTGGTGCAGCCATTCTGTGTGTCCCAGGAGCAACACAATACCTGCTGAGGTGTGTGTGTGTGTGTGTGTGTGTGTGTGTATCAAATACATATTATCCATCCTTTCCATCTTCTTTGGTGATGCATTGCCATCGTAGCACACATTTTGTGAATAAAGGTTCTATATATTTTTTTTTTTTTAATATCTTGTGTGCACAGTCAGTGAAATCTTCCATCTTAAGCAGTGTTTGAGTTTTAAGTGACCAATTTGAACACGGTAACAAAAACACAAAACTATCACACGTCTCCTCAAAGTCGTACGTTGATTGATATTCCAAAACACGCTTTTCACGACAACTCGGTGAAATGACGGCGAGTCGGGTTAAACCGACGTCGGTAGCTAACCGCCACACGTCTCGCTTTTTTTGCTTTTACCTTCTCGGGCGAGAACGCCGTTGACCCACTTCCACGCGCTCGCCGCCGCCGCTCTGACGACCTACTGACGACCTACTGGTCCCCCCCACCTGCTGACGAGACCCGACCCCGAGAAACAAGGTCCATCGTTTCCACAAAAAAAAATGTAGGTGAAGGTGACACTCGGCATTCACAGGTGCACAGCTACACTGACTGTACAATATGTACACAGATACACAAGCGCCGTAGCAGAGTAGCAGCATTAAATACAAATAAATAAAAAAACAAAACAGGATTGAGCTCTGTAATGTAAAACATGTACACATGCATGCTGGAGATACACCTACACACACACACACACACACACACACACACACACACACACCTCTGAGCGGTCTGTGAAGGTTGCATGTCAGCACGACAACACCACACAGTATTACAGCAAACAGTCTCTTAATCCCACACGTCGGTACGCGCGTGTGTAGGTGTGTGTGTGTGTGTTCGTGTGTAGGTGTGTGTGTGTGTGTGTGTTTGTGTGTTCGTGTGTAGGTGTGTGTTTGTGTGTGTGTGTGTGTGTTTAATTGCGCCTGCAATTCCACAGCGGCATGACTTAAGGCTTCACACATATTCTTACAAAAATATCATAATAATGATAATGATAATAAAACCAATAAAATAAACAAAGAAATGTAACAAATTTAATAAAATGGTGCAATTAAAAACATTTGACAACAAGTGCAACGTGCATATGACTAAAACAGCACTTCATTTCAAGGGTCCTGCTAAAGCAAATACATAGAATAAAAACAATACATATACTGTATATATATTAGTGGTCGACCGATTATCGGCCTGGCCAATAATCAGATTTTTCCGATTATTGGAATCGTTATTTTGTATGATCTGATTGCCGATTAAATGAAAATAAATTCAAATGCGCTCCTTGCAGTTCCTTCTCTGATGCAATCGCCTCTCTCTGGCTCAATGTCCCGCCGGCAGCATTATTACATCACGGGGAAAAAAAAAAAAAGCCAATCTGTCCTCCGCACACGTGGGAAAGAGGTCGCCAATCAGTCTGCAGTGTTTGTCTCGACACGCCCATTTATAGTATAAATTGGACACGGCCAGACAGTCAAGTCAGTGCACTGGACCTTTTCCTATTCAAGCGGCAAGTCCCGCCCCCCCCCTAGTTACTGTTGCTATGTCCCACAAGCTTTCCCACAGCTCTGCAGCATGTTAGTAATGTCCACTGAACAACGCCCCCCTGCTGATGATTCTCTCTCAGTATCGCTGGATGTTATTTGCCAAATGCCGCGACTTTATCTAAGAGAGTTCTACAGAAAGACCTGAACTATTTGACACAAGGATATATCCGTGACATTCGGATTTCGGACGGATTTCGGAAGTGTTGGCGATCTATGCGGAAGACACAAACGCCTCAGTCTACTGCTCATGTAAAGCAGGGTGAGTACGTTAGTGATGTGTTTACAATGAAAATAAGCCTAAGATCTGCTAACTACTAGCTACAATGGGCTAATCACCGAGCTATGCTAATCACACGATGGCGCGGTAACAATAACTGATTAGCGAGCTTTGTAGCTTTTGGTGTCGGCGCTGCTGTACATTGATGTGTGGAGTCGCTATCAACCATTTGATTGTTGCACTTGTGAACTTTCAGTGTTTTAAGTAAATCATAAAAACCACTGTGTTCAGTAATTGTCTTATCAGATACAGCACCTGTAAATAACTCAGACACAAAGGTGTCAGACCCACTTGTATCACATCCAGTCAATGCTTTGAGGGTTGTGCTTGACTTATAGTCACTATAAAGCTGACTCTGTAAAGCCAGTGCAGATGACACCTGGGTCTTACATTCAGTACCATCAATAATGACTAAAGTAGAAGGAAATTATTTTCTAAAGTTTTCAGGCATGTTTTTAATAATAATGTCTCTATGAGGCCATATGTAGTTGTCCAAATGTAAAATACATAAGCTCTATCCATGTATTAAAAACAAGTCCTGCAGACTGCATGGATACTCCAAATCTGGATGAAACGCGCTCCCTGTAGTCTCTCTGGATATCTGTGGTCATTATTGCACGTTCCCCAAGCGCATCTAAGAACCATGTTGTTCTAACTAAATGTAGCTGTAGTCTAATCTATGAACACAACAATGCGGGACGAGCTTTGTTTGTGGGACATCAAGGCGGCTCTGTTTGCAAGGGGCGTGGTCTTAAGAAATCAGGCAATCTTATTGGTTATTATTCTCCGCGTGACTGACAGTGTGGAAAGGTCCATCAGTGAGTCAGCCAGTCAGCTCACTGCCCGGCCAGGCGCAGGCAGTCAGTAACTGGGCTCATCCATCTCCTCGTCGCTCCAGTCCGGGGGCGCGTCGGTGCCAAAATACCGATCTCCGAAGTTACCTGCACAGGAGGCGAACATCGGTCAGCGACGTGGTTTAAATGTTGAGCGACATTCAGCATTGTTTGTATGACATGAAGCTGGTCTTTGGAGAAAACACAGATATTCAATTTTTACAGTGAAAATCGCAAAATTGGTCATTCCAGGCGATCTTTAATGATCTTTACTTCAAATAATTAGAGATTTGTCTCACGTCATGAAACACTGCAAAGCACGAATAGAAGACTATTAATGAACATTAATGAACACAAAATTATTTTACTTTGACTAAATAGTTGTATGAGGCCTACTTCTATCTACTTCTAGCTATACAATTGAATGAGGATATCTTTGATGCTTCTACATCTAGAATAGTGTCTTTCTACAACAATAATAATAATAACAACTCACCAATGCCAGGGATGATGTGGAAGAGGTCGTTGACCTCCTTGTCCACGGCGGTGGTGATGATCTGGACCTGGGGGAAGGCGTAGGCCACCGAGTGGACCCCCATCTCCGCCATGAGCAGCGACACCAGCAGGATCTTGTCCTCTTGGACGTCGTGGTCCTGGAAGCGACGCACACACACACGCACACGCACACACACACACAACCCATTGAAGCCCGTTCATAAAGGGGTGGTCATCGTATGCGAGACGACATCGAGCCACTGGAGGGCGATGCAGAGCAGGATGCTGACACACCCACCAGCAGAACTCGGACGGCCATCATGGCGGCGGCGCCCGTGGAGACGGTGCAGTCCATCAGGATCACGTGGTCCTCGCCGATTTCCTTGGGCAGCCGCAGGTAGTGAAGCTGGCGAGAAGTTGGAGAAGTGTCAGCGGAACCGTTTCAACGTGACTTCGAAGTCGATTATTATTTCAAAAACGCATTTTAGGTTATTTTTAAGCTAAGCTCATACCATCGATGTGTATGAGATGTCGTATATAACAAATGCGCCACACACACACACACACACACACACACACACACACACACACACACACACCACACACCACCACACACACACACACACACACACACACACAGTGGCTTTAAACTACAAGTGTCTGAGAAGCTTAACGGGGACATATTATGCCACCAGGTGTGAGTGTGATTAGCCATTGCAAGACTAGTGACATCACAAGTGGGAATGTCCCTGCGGGGGGGGGTGCATGGCTGTGTGTGTGTGTGTGGCGAGGGGGGGGGGGGGGGTGCTCGGCGACTATGGCTCCTGTCTTTGTCCCCACGCGGAGATCGCTATGACAACCTGCCCGGAATAATGTGCGCATGTGTGTGCGTGCACGCCAACAGACATGGAAACAGAGGGAGGGAGGGGAGGGAGGGGAGAGGAGGGGGGAGGGGAGAGGAGGGGGGAGAAAAAGTGTGAGAGAGAGGTACAGAGAGAAAGAGAGAGAGTGAGACAGAGAGTGAGAGAGCAAGAGCAAGATAGAGAGAGCGAGAGGGCGAGAGAGCGTGAGAATGAGAGCGAGATAGAGCAAGATAGAGCGAGAGAGCGAGAGACGGACAGACGGCAACAGAGAGAAGGGACAGGGCAAGACAGAAAGCCTGCTGGACAGATAGACAGACAACAGACAGACTGCAGCGTAGCCAGACAAACGAGGCTACCGGCCTACCCAGTGGACTGTACCACTGCCGTTACTTAGTAAACGTTTCCACTGGCTTACCTGTCAGTGGAAACGCTTATTTTAATTAACCGTGACGAAATGGAATAGATGACCAAGTCGACAATCATATCAGACACATTGGCAGAGTTTAAAGCGCTAATGTCTATACGTTCTTTTAGGGCGTGCCGAGGGCTTACATACGCGGCTACATACTTAACTACGTGTGTACTGTGTGAGTACATACATGTTTAGCATAGGTGTCCCCATAGGCCCGCGTTAATACCGTGTTCTACCAGTTGAGCCAGAGGGGACCTTTCGCTGTCTTCTCATAAAGTCTGCTTCATAAAGCAGGGCTGGGGCCGGTATGGCCTCTATCTACCTTCTATCCCGAGAGAGGTAAATTAATATCTCGACAAGGATATATAATCACGATGTTATAGCATGTGTTGTGATAATTCGTGAAATAAACGGCGTAAAATGAAATAAATGGTAAAGCCTACTTTTGAATGCTCCTGTGTGAATGAAACACTCGACGAGTGAAAAGTACATTTCTCGACAAGGATTTCTCTTAACAACTTTAGTGCAAATAATAATAATAAACAGCGAGAAGAGTTTGTTAAGTTCAGACAATTCCATCGCTTTACCGTCATGCAGCCTTTAATTAAAACCGTGAAAACGACGACAACATCAAATGAGGTCATATCACCACATGACCCTGTCCAACGTCTGAAACAATATCTCCCATCTCATGAATCCCGACATGATCGATGTAATAACACGGATGCACAACGCGCGCTGTACCTCTGGCTCCCCCGTGTCCTGGTTGGTCTGGATGAGGATCTTGCCGATGCGGACGTCCTTGCAGACCGCCCTGAGAGCCGGCTCCATGGTCTCCCCGGCCCGCAGGATGGACACGCCCGTCACCTGATGAAGCGGGGGAGGGGGGGCGGGTGCAGAAAGGTTAATTGCATGGAAACGGTCGTCTTCAATGCTAACGTTGAGGAAATTGGGGGTTGGGGGGGGGGTGGGGTGGCTGTAGACCCTCACCCTCTTCCCGTCGAAAGACCTGCCCTCGTAATCCTCTCCCTGTGGCGTCTGGACCGTGTGAACCTGCGGGGATGCAAAACGCCAAGCAATCATTATGTGCATTCAGTCGCCAATTTACAGAACATGAAAGTGTGGGTGTGTATACCTCTGTGTGTGTGTGTGTGTGTGTGTGTGTGTGTGTGTGTGTGTGCATGTGCTTGTGTGTGAGTGTGTGTGTAAGTAAATGACTGAGTGTGTGTGTGTATAATTGCGTGTGTGTGTGTGTGCTTGTGTGTGTGTGTGTGTGTGTAAGTAAATGACTGAGTGTGTGTGTGTATAATTGCGTGTGTGTGTGTGCTTGTGTGTGTGTGTGTGTGTAAGTAAATGACTGAGTGTGTGTGTGTGCTGTGTGTGTGTGTGTGTGTGTATAATTGCGTGTGTGTGTGTGTGCTTGTGTGTGTGTGTGTGTGTGTGTGTGTGTGTGTGTGTGTGTGTGTGTGTGTGTGTGTGTGTGTGTGTGTGTGTGTGTGTGTGTGTGTAAGATGCTTGTCTACGACGCTCTATAAGGGGCAAATTTCCACTATGGTAGAAGTTTCCATGCGGTTGTCGCTTTCTCTACCCGTCTGTGTGAAATTATCGTGAACAAGTACAAACACCTGCTGCCACGTCTGCCTGTCTGTCTGTCACTCTTTCATATATATATAGCAATGCAGTTTCCTTTGTATGACGTCAACGAACTGACTAGCTCTTGACCCGCCCCGCCCGCCCCGCCGCCCACCCCCGCTCCATATATGCTCATACTTCCTGCAACGTGATAAAAGTCGTGATCTTTGGCATAACATTTTACTGAATAAAAACTTCACGAGAGACGCGTCACATGACCGGGGGGTCACCTGAGAAGGGAGGAAGGAGAGCGCCCGCTCAATCAGCAGCCGCATTAACCTCTTGGAGTAGAAGATGAACTCGTCGCGGCTCGTCTCCTTGTTCCTGGACACGGCGACAACACGGGCACAGAGCAAAATGGATTTAATACGTTTAACGTAGAAACGTATATCAAAGCCAACACGCACAAGATTGTTCAAGATTTCAACATGCCAATACCATTGGCAACTTTCTATTCTCGTTAACTTATTTTTTACGAAATGTATCTCACTTTTATTGTTATTCTATGAGGTGTATACACTTTACATTTATTATTGTATTGTTCTTATGTTGTTGTTATTTTTCAGAAACCTCTGGCACAATCATTTTCTTCGGGATGAATAAAGTTCTATCTTATCTTATCTTATGGTGGGATAGGGTTAGGGTTAGTGGGAAACTTTACATTTATTATTCTATTGTTTTTATTCTTATGTTGTTGTTATTTCTGAGCAACCTCTGGCACAATAATTTCCTTCGGGATGAATAAAGTTCTATCTTATCTTATCTTATGCTTCAGGTTTGCCGTTTGAACACCTGTACTGTGAAGTGCTGTGTTCTGATTGGTCGTTGCAGAGCTCACCTGATGATGGTATGCATCCCCCTCACCTGGGGGGTGCTCTCCAGGACGCTGAGGGTCTGTGGGAGGGGCTGGGCCTGGTGGGCCGAGGCCAGAGCCGCCCTGTAACCACGACAACCAGAGACAAGCGAGTTATTAAGTCAGGACGGGGTGAGGGGGGGGGCAGGATGTATACGAGACGACGTGGCAGTCGACGTAAACGTGTGTGTGTGTGTGTGAGCGATGTGTGTGCTCCTTGTGTGTGTGTCCCCCACCAGCACCCCCTGGCCCAACACACGCACACACACGCACACACACACACACACACACACACATGCAGCCACAGAAATGAATAGAAGAATAGATTCACACCTGATATTACTAAAGCTGCAAGCAAAAGTGGACAATAACGCGAAAATCAGTTACTAAAGAGAACCCAAAAAAGTTTTATTTCAGGAATGTGCAATTATCGTTGAAGCTGACGTGAGCCTTCATCCAGTGTTGGGGTCAAAGCTGACCCATTCACAGTGAACACTGGAGGATGGCTAGCCTGGACCGCTGAAGAGGGGAGTCGCGAGGGTGGCAATCAAACGTGAGCGGGAAAAATATGGCTTCAGTGATGGGTCAGGGACCGTGTTCATGGAAAAGACATTCTTTGAACCGGGGCCTTTGAAGGACTTGAATGGGAACTTTTGCCGATTCCCCCACGTTATCTCTCTCTATCTGCATGAGGGATAAAGAGCGGAAAAGCATCTGCGGTTGTTGCCGACGGCGCTCTGTGTCTCTGGGGCGCAGTTGCAAAGTCTTACGCCCCAAAACTCACGAGTTAGTGACGGCAGTTGGGGTTTGATGTGCTCGGGTGACGATTTGGGTGCAGGCTACATAGAGGAAAGGTAAACGTTGTTCATTTGCATATACTACCCATGTTGAAATGATGGAAAGCCAGTTGAAAGTGGAGTCAAAATGTCCAAAATGTCTTTTCCACCACAGGTCTCTGCGGTGTCGTTGCGTGAGCTCTTTCCACTCGTCTGACCCAAAGGGGGGGCGAGATAAAGGTTACAACGAAACGCTTGTCGATCAAAACACACACACACACACGCACACCGTCCAACAACACACACACACACACGCGCACACACACACACGCGCGCACACACACATTAGCACAAACTATTAGCCCACACACACACACCACACCAATTGTTTGAAACGTTTGCAAATAAAAATGTGCACAACCAGAAGCAAGCAGATAAAATCATAGCAAATCTCACATATCCCAGCGTAGTTTCCTCTATGTGGAGAAGAGTTTTTGGGACGGAACAAAAAACAACAACAACAACAACAACAACCACAACAGAAGAGACACAACAAGACAAAGGAAAAAAAAAGAGAAAGACCGATGAGAACAGAGACACAACATGAGGTGGATGAAGGCGTGTGAAGTGACCGGAAGGCTCTGTGCCGAGTGTGACAGCCACACACATGACCCTCAGTTGCAAATGAGTCCTCCATGAAACTTGGGGGGGGCAAGCCAGAGACGGTACCGGCCAACGCTAGCTGGGCTGGCTGCTAACTTAAGTCAATATGTCCGCAACACAATCGTCTGGAACACAACGTCAAAACTTCTCATTCTGTCGATGTTAACCAGAGTTTATTTTAGAATGTTTTAAACAAATAATCGTACACATTGCCCCTTTAACGTGCGAGCGGTAGGCCTATGTTATCTACTTTAAATATGAACTAATGTCCAAAGAAATACACAGAAGTGTTATTATCTTATTTAGTCGTGTATTGCAACATCTTATAGCGTGTTGTTTTGTGTGTGTGTGTGTGTGTGTGTGTGTACTCGGGGGGGGGGGGCAAGCATATGACCAGAAAACTGTGGTGGCTCCCACTATTGTAAGAGAGTGTTTACAGTGAATTTGTGGGCTTTCTATGTGATCTGGTTTAAAGCCAGAATACATTTTCCGCGTACTATTGACACGATTGAAGAGGTCTGCGGTGACCGAGATCGCCTCTTGGAGGTACGAGGTGGTTTTTACGAGACGGTACCGGCCAACGCTAGCTGGGCTGGCACTGCTAACTTAAGTTAGATATGTCCGCCAACACAATCCGTCCGGGAACAACAACGTCAAAAACTATCTTCATTTTGTCGATATTAACCAGTATTTATTTTAAGAAAAAATGTTTTTAAACAAATAATCGTACACATTGCCCTTTAACGTGCGAGCGGTAGGCCTATGTTATCTACTTTAAATATGAACTAATGTCCAAAGAAATACACAGAAGTGTTATTATTTATCTTATTTAGTCGTGTATTGGCAAACATCTTTGTATAGCGGTGTTGTTTTGTGTGTGGTGGTTGTGTGTTGGTGTGTGTGTGTGTGGTGTGTGTGTGTGTGTGTGTGGTGTGTGTGTGTGTGTGTGTGTGTGATGTGCACAGGTCACTGCATGGCTGTCACTCTCTCACAGTGTTTCAACTCGGGGACCTTGATACATCCCATGTCTAAAGGCAGACACCACCAAATCTCTCTCTCTCTCTCTCTCTCTCTCTGCCTCTCTCTCTCTCTCTCTCTCTCTCTGTTTCTCGCGTGTGTGACTGTGGCCGCAATCGAATGGAAAATTGTACACGACGTACAACGCTGGAAACTTTGTGGCTTTGGTACAGTGACAACAGCTTCCTCTCCCCCCCCCCACACCCCCCCTTCCCTTGCATTCTCTTTCGCCACCTCTATCTGCCTGCCTGTCTGTCTCTCCGTCTCTCTCTCTCTGTCTGTCTGTCTCTCTCTCTCTCTCTCTCTCTAGCGACTCATGGTGGAGGAGGGCCTCATGGTGTCACTATTTTAGACATAGAAGGTAGGAAGGGGCACGAGTTGTCGTTTCTGTGAGAAAGAGAGAAAAAGGATAGCGGAGGAGGGAGGGAACACCAACACCTTTTGGTCACCTGCTGGCTGCACCAGACCCATCAATCCATCGTGTAAATATAAAGTACGCTTTATATTTACGGCGGTTTAACGATTTCTCCAACGTAACGACTTATTACGCCGCAACACCGCCACTGCATACAGTGCGTGGTTCCAATCCTCAAATATTTCTATTTCTGTTGTCCTCTCCTCTTGCTGGCAGCTGGCAGAAACCCGAAAAAGGCAGAGGGTTGGTCCCATTAGCTGTCCCTCCCACCCCAGTGAGAGACAGGCAGAGTGGACAGACAGTCAAGAATGACGGATACAACAGGAAAATAGAAATAAATATATTTTCTACTCTACCTGACGCTGAGCTCTCGCTGTGTGAGCGATGGAAGGGACGGGGGGGAGAGGGAGGAGAGGGGGGTTGTGGTTTGGGGAGGAGAGCGAGAGAGTAGTCTGTGAGCAGTTTCGTATGGTAGGGGTGGGGTGGGGGAGGAAGGGAGTGGGCAAAGCCAACCACACTGTGACACAAAATTGACGACGTGTGTGTTGTGGATGGCTGTTAGTATGATGTGATTAATCAATCACATCACTACTATGTTCACTGCAGTGCGCTGCATTAATTTTAAACTGTGTCTGTGAAAAGCGAATCAATCGAGTCGCTGAAGCGCAATAAAAACGGAATTAAATTCCGCACTTAAAAACTGTAATATGTTGATGTCTTAAGCCAGGCTGTAGCATTTAAAGAGCTACCTGGTTAGTCGATGTAGTACGATGTTCTGACCAACAGAGGGAGTAAGAAGGCTTTTGCATTATCATGTCATGGCAGAGACCATTCTAGGGCGTAGGGGGGAGTAGTCTACTGTTAATCTTACTTTTAATTTGATATGAACTTTGGTATTTCTTTGGAACAGACAGGCCTTATCTATATTTTGCAGCGCTTGTATATATTGTGTGTTTGCAAGTGCCTGTCTGCCTGTCTGCATGTCTGTATGTCTGTATGTCTGTATGTCTGCATGTCTGCATGTCTGTATGTCTGTATGTCTGTATGTCTGTATGTCTGTGTGCATATGTTACCTCTTCCAGCTGACTGTGGACATGTTGTACAATCAAGTCAATGGCCACCATGTTGCCTCCACCTAACACACAACACATCACATACAACAAATTAAAAAAAACAAAAACAAAAGACCAGTATGTAAGAAAATGTGGCCACTCTACTGGATAGAGTGACCGGTGTTCAAACTACCAAAATTCTCCCATGTAACTAACCCCCCTCTTCCGCGACCTACACTGGCTCCCGGTAACGGCTCGCATTAGATTCAAGACGCGTCGGCGGAACTGCCCCTACCTACCTACCTCTAAACATTAGTTCGACCCCGTGCCTCAGCTCGAGGGCTCCCGCTCAACAACTTTGGCTAGACGACTGGTGCCGCCTTCACCGAGAACAGGCAAACATCGCTCTGCCGAGTCCCAACTCTTCTCTGTTCTGGCACCGCGGTGGTGGAATGAGCTCGCGGCTAAACGTCAGGACGTCCCACCTGTTCAGAATTCCCCTAAAACTCGTTCTATTAGCCTCGCAGTTGTGAATGCTTGAAACCTGCTCTATACTTATCTTCACTTGTCACAGTGATATACTACCGTCTCTTTTGAAGTCGCTTTAGATAAAAGTGTCTGCCAAATGCCCTACATTTAAATGTAAATGACGATGTTTGCTTGCTGTGTGTGCACGAATGGCTAACTATTATCGATTGGCTGATTGCAGACGGTAGAGCACAGTGTCACAGTGTCAGTGTGAGGTCACAGGGTTCGAGGAGCGGCTCACTCACCTCGCGGCACCACGATGTCGGCCAGCCGCATGGTGGGCTCGATGTACTGCTCGAAGGCGGGCTTCACGTACTTGTTGTACTGCTTGATGACGCCCTCGATTTCGCGCCCGCGCTCCGTGATGTCCCTGCGCAGCCGCCGCACCAGGCGGATGTCCGAGTCCGTGTCCACGAAGATCTTCATGTCCAGCAGCTGTCCAACGCACCAGGACACACACATTCAGTATATATACAGTATATACATACAGTGTACACAGCATTTCACGTTCTGTTCTTTCGACAAGCTTTCTATCCGACAGCCCTTTAATATGACAACATACAGTATTGTTGTCATATTAAAGAGCCCTTATTTGACCACCAGGTGTGAGCAGGATTAGCCATTGGCCGTTTCAAAATTGTCATGTGACATAGTGACATCACAAGTGGGAGTGTCCATGTCCACCCAGATGTATAGAGTTTTAGATGGATAGATGAGCTTACCGGTTTGTACGGTCCACTAGGTAGGCTGGTAGACTTATCTAGGAGGTGGACAATCCCACTTGTGACACACATGAACATTTTTAAAGGGCTTGTAACGGCTAATCTCGCTCACACCTGGTGGTACGGGAGCCCTTTTAGGTCAATGTGACTTAAGCATGAGCTGGATGAATGAAGGAGAGTGGCAGTGGGGAGGAGAGATGTAAAGAGTGTGCAAATTGTGATGAACACATAAAAATACACACACGCACACACACACACTCAAGCCTATGCAAATATGCATGCAAACAAAATGCTTGCATGCGCACACACAGACACACAACACACGGAAACACGCCAAGCCTCCTGGGTCGTGTGCAAGTGACAGCCCCCCGTCACAAATAATATCTAGCAGAAAATGACAGAGGCAACAGTCATAATAACACGGCTAATAGCTAGAAAATAAAAGGTGAGAATACAGCCAATGAATCTGTCCCCGGGGCCGTGTGCAGAGGCGTAAGGCGGCCCCTGCTGGATAACCTGCACCCACCTGTAGCAGTTCTTTATCTGCGAAGGACATGATCCCCTCGAAGATGACCACGCTCGCTCCATACACCGTTTTCTGCCGTGGGGGGGGGGGGGGGGGGGGGGGGGGCGGGGGAGAGGGGAGAGTGCATTGGTTAACACAACTGTAATGTATAGCTGCATTGTATTTACATCACCACAATGGTGTAAAGATGAATTTACATGGTGAAGTGCTTCTCTCAAAATGCGATCTGCAATGAACTTGTTTTGTCTGACGATCGTTCAAGAAATGCCATCAATTTAACTGTATATTAATTTCATAATGATCTGAAACAGGAAGAATTAACCGAATATTAGGATTTATTAACAGACATTAGCTGCATTGATGCGAATGATACCAATGGTGTGGTATAATTGCTTGAGTGACAGATTAGTAGGTCAGCGTCAGAATGGAATAGGTGTGACTTCTGCAGGGGCTTAATGCACGTCGTACAATGGTGTCTCCCCCCTATTTTGCTCACTGTGGGACAAGGACACCGACGCGACTAGCTGAAGTCCCCGAGGGGTCATCGTAAAACTGTGATCTCTGGAGGTCCGTCAGCCGTAGAGCTGCCTCCGTTATACCGCCCTGCACCGCTTTTTTCTTGCGTGCCTCGCGTCGCTCACCCACTCCTTCTGCCGGCCGTGGGTCGTGAAGTCGTACACGGGGATCTTCACGCTCTTGCCCAGCTTGAGTTTGCTCATCGTGTGAGTCAGCAGGTTGAAGTCGAAGGCGTCGGGGTGGTCAAAGTTGTAGTTGTTACCGGCGGCCTGAATCTGCTCTTCTTGGGACAGGACCTGAGAAGCATAGGCGATTGACACCACGTTAACT
The DNA here is from genome assembly GCA_002895965.2 of Coryphaenoides rupestris. Lineage (NCBI taxonomy): Eukaryota > Metazoa > Chordata > Actinopteri > Gadiformes > Macrouridae > Coryphaenoides > Coryphaenoides rupestris. The sequence goes on along the minus strand of PIJE02001949.1, from coordinate 65,391 downwards.
ATACCGCACGGCTGGGAAATTACTGGAGAACACATGACAGGAAGGGAAGCATGATGAGCAATCACAAATATTACTTCCTATTTTATTTTCCGTCTCAAGTGCAAATGGTCAAAATAAAACAACATAAACAAAAAAGTTGGAAGGCTAATCTGTATCACCGACCAATTCTAAAAACGCATGCATATGAATACAAAAAAAGGCTAAAAGCAAACATAATCTGTATTAGTCAACACACACACACACACACACACACACACACACACACACACACACACACACACACACACACACACACACACACACACACACACACACACACACACACACACACACACACACACACACACACACACACACACACACACACACACACACACGCACGCACACAGAGTAATCTAAATTTAGGCACGGCTGGTGGAGCCGTGTGACCTCCCTCTGACGTGTGTGTGTGTGTGTGTGTGTCAAGCAAGAGGGGCGTGTATCCGTTTGGTATGTGCGTGCGTGTATGCGCGTGCACGTGTGTGTGTGTGTGTGTGTGTGGGTGGGTATTTTCGCAGATGTGCGTACACTTATTCATGCGGTTTCCGCGATCTTCGCCGAACGCACGCCCTCTCATGAAAGCGTTGCCCTGACACACACACACACCATATGATCACGTTGATCGCTCATCATAACTCATCATCGGTGCGGTGCCGTCGAGGCGTTGGTGTTGGTGTTGCTCTGGTGTCATCAAGCCAATCTAACCCAGGCAACTCTTTGGGCACATCAGAAAGAGAAACCCAGAAGAGGTGGCTTGCATGGTGGCTTGCATGGCGGCCCGCAGGCTTCTCGTACAGAGAGGGCAGGTGCACGCCACTCGAGTGACATTCAGATGCCGGCCGCCGTGTGACGATTGGTCCGCGCCGCTCGTCATGTCTGCTGCTGTCAGACTGTGACGCGGTTACATAAGAGGGAAGTGTGTGTGTGTGTGTGCCTGTGTGTGCATAATATGTTTGTGCCCTTCCCGCCCCACCCCCCCTCCCTAAGCTTTTTTTAGCTCCTTATTTTAAAAGCCTCCTTTAAAAACACGTTTAAAGTCAAACACGCTCTTCTCTCCCTGTTCCGAAAATGTCTCTTTGCTCTGTGCCCCCGATGATGATGATGACGCACTCTCTTTCTTTACGTCGTTGATAAATGTCTTTTTTCCACACTCAGCAGGGCCAGACAGAGAGCAGAAGCCTACATTACAGGACTCAGGAAAGGACTCAGCAGAGGAGATCAGCAGATTTTTCAAGGTTCAAATGGCTTGGAGAGCGAACCCGGTGTCTGTTCTGCACAGTGCTGCAACTGTGAGGCCAAAAAAGGTACCTACAGGTGACCAACAAGCCCGTTAGCCTCTACACTACACAACACAACACGACACGACACGACACACACACCTTGTAGAAGGAGTCCATGGACAGCAGGACCACCCAGGGGACGTCCAGGGCCTCAATGATCTTCCTCGCCAATGTGGTCTTCCCCGATGCACTGCCTCCACACAGGCCTGTAGGAGAAACACACCATGAGCGCATGTGTGTGTGCGTGCGTCTGTGTGTGTGTGTGTGTATGCGTGTGTGTGCGTGTGTGTGAGCATTCTATTCCCTTGAAGGACGCCGGGTACTGAGGAATCCGTCAAGATTACAGCAAGTAGCGACAGGGAGACATTCTGAACAGAGGCACAGCTTCGCACCTATTTTAGAACTGTCAACCCCAAACAGTGTTGTTGTTTTTTTGTGTAATTCAGGTCCACAGGAATGCTGCTACTACCATCCACTGTCTCCCTTTTACACACTAGACACCCCATGCGGTACCTGCTTGAAGGCCACTGGCATTTCAGCCCATCCTCCACGTAAACACATTTCCACACAAGGTGCAGCCTATTAAACTACCGGTTGATCACGTTCGTTCGTGTCCGTTTCGCAACCGTCTTGTGAAGACTATCAGGTAAATCTGGACTTTGTTCTCGTGCGGATTGAGGCGTGCAGCGCGGGTGGCTCACCGATGACGAAGGCCTCCTTGAACTGGGCGCCGTGCTCGTTGTACCAGGGCGGGCGTCCGGCCGTGTAGATGGTCCGCTTGGAGGTGCGCAGGAGCGGGGGCTCCGACTTGCACTGGCTGGTGGTCCTCTTCCGCGGCGACAGGCCGGTGCCCACGACCGGGAGGAGCCGGTCCAGGCTCGAGCCCTCGCCACCGCCGCTGTAACGGCACGCGACGGCATACGTTAGCGCCCAACGCGTTCAGCGGAATATTAGCGATGTGCGGCCTACATTTATAACACCATTATGAATTAGTACTGTAGCGATGCCCCAGCCTATAAAACAAATTCTATTTTTTTTCTGTGGACATGAAAATTGTGATTAATATAGTAATATTAATCTATCCATCCATCCATCCATTCTCTTTCTGCTAAGCAGGGCCCCCAAGGCTTCCTTCTCCCCAGTAACCAACACTCTCTAGCTCCTCCTGGGAGATCCCGAGGCGTTATTTAATATCCTTAACTGCATCGTTCAGCCCTTAACAACAGGTTGTTGTGTTTTATTGTCACGTAGCCTACCTTCGTGACAATAAAACACAACAACCTGTCGCTCTGTCACTCGCTGTGAACCTCGTAAATCATAAACGCCGCGAAAGACCAAAGAACATTTCAGATGAAATTTGCTGTGTAATAAAATGGCATTTTGCATCGCATTGCTCCGTCCTCAGACCAAGGACAGCCCTCTCTTGTCCACACGCTATACGCAAATTCTAACCGGACGGCGTTCCAACATGGTATGGGGCTGCAGCCAGGTAGGTATTTATTGCAGTGGAATGGTAGGCCTGCGTTTGTTTACGTCCGCACGGACCGGCATTCATTGCACAGTCCAAAACTGCTGTTCAAAGTGTCAATGTCTTCTTATTATTTCAAAAGAAAATAGCCCTTTGGCCTTGACGTTAAAGTGACATAAAAGTAATGATTACAGTCAAACGCCCAAGCCATTTCAACATCATCATCAGAGAAGTGAACCATTCTGCAAGGTGTCTTTTTTGTTGTTGATGCAACAACCTCACGTTTTGTGCAAGGATAGTTCTGCTCATTCAGGATGGGTGCGCCTACGCCTACGCCTAATATCGTTAATAAGTGAAAAGAGTGGTACAGAGAGCGTTACGATTCTGTGGACATTGTCATGGCGCGAGCATTAGCATTCAGGCCAGCAGAACACAACAAGAGCAAAGCGTGTCTGCACTGTTGCTGAGGAACCGACGACGACCTCCCCCAGAATGCTAGGCCTACCACTCTCAGAACAACAACGGACACAGACGGGACTCAGGCCTCTGTGGTCTATGACAACGACACAAACCACGCGGGCAGGAAATAAAACCGGTTCAGTCAACCTTGCACGGTTCTCAAGAGATTATACAAATAAACATGATGTCTAAAAAAAGAACCTGAAAACCCACTGCATTAAGCGAGCGATGTGGTCCATGGACAAACTCGAAAAACAAGAAGAAGCCATTCTCCAGGGCGGGACGGTGACGGTCCGGAATCCCAAATATCTCCTTCCTCGACCTTCTGCGGTGAAGACTCCACGGCGAACACACCACACTCAACCGATCCATCCACAGCTCTGTGTCTTAACAGTGCAATTCCTCATCTTATTGGCCCCGTAAAGTGCCGGTGGTGGTGGTGGTGGTAGTAGGGGGGGGGGGGTCAAAGGTGAAATAACATGCAACGACATACGACAGAGACAGAGAGAGCACCAATCATATGACGAGGGCTGTAATTGATAAGAGAATGCGGTACAGTACTCGGGTACACGCCCCCCTTCCCCATATCAGTCAAATCCGAACCGGAGGTGGTGTTAAAAGATAAGCATGAATGTGTGTGTGACGCCAGGCTGAACCATGCCCCCGCCACTACAGCTCCAGGACTGAGTACGCCACTACGAAGCCCCCAGAGCCGCTGTGCGAAAGTACTTTTAGGAAAAGGGAGAGCTTTTAAAGTGCTTCTAAAAACAAAAGCCTCTTATGAATGTGGAAACACCATCCGCCCGTCTCCCCGTCCTCAGCAGCCAGCAGCCGCTGTTGTTTATGGTGAGTAACAACAACAACAACAACATCATCATTTAATTTAACGACAAATTCACTCTGTGGGCACTGGCAACCCACGCTCACACACACACACACACACACACACACACACACACACATGCACACACACACACACACACACACACACAGCATGATGACCAGGATATGATTATCAACATTATGGCTAGTACGCTATGTATGAACTACGGTGATTAGGCTAGCACACAGAAATGTATTATGTACACACCCTGTCTAACAGACATACCAATGACCTAATTGTTGTTATTATAATAATAATTATTACTATTATATCGCTCTAATACTTTTCTTGCTACTGCTGTCTTCCTAAATTTCACAGGGAGAGAGACACCGGAACACTTGATCTTGATCTGATACTAGATCTTGATCTGATACTTGAAAATATCAAGGCACCAAAAAGCAACTAGAAGAGACATGCCAACCACTACCTCACAGAAGCCAAACAAAATGATGATAACTAAACGTGACAATGACAACGACATTAAACAATTGAAGCCACTTACCCGAGGTTCCAACAGCCAGATATTCTAGCTCCTGAATAGGCCGGTAGAGTGTTCATAACTTGACACAACAGTCTTTCCACGGACTGTGCGTGGACTTAATCACTTGTGCTTTTTAATTCAAACTATGATTGTTGCACACAGCAGGTGCAAACGAGACTCGGGTAAAAACACAACACACAAGACAACACGCACGCACTGTCCCTTCCCGAGTAGGCCTATGCGTCACACCGTTTAATCACGGCCATAGAAAGAGGGAGGAGAGAGAGGAGAAACACAACTAAGCTTTGTTTTGGTTTCTATTCCGTCCATTCATCGCGGAAGACGAAGGGAACGAGTCCCAGGGAGAGGGAGGAGAGAGGAGGGTGGGAGAGCGAGGAGAGAACTATAAAGGGTGAACAGGAGGTTTGCAAATGACACTCCCCCTTCCTCTTGCCTGGCCAGCCCTCTTCCCTCCCCTCGCCGGTTGACTGGCCAACAAATGTAAGAGGATAAACATATCCTCCAGATTATGTTCGTTAGGCGATATTAATAGCAGCGGTTTCGAGCGAGACCTTCCCACTCCAGGGGCACGCACACACACACACACACACTCACAAACATTAACACACACACACACAACACACACACCGCACACACACAGAAAACGCGCCGTGCTCCCTGGGTCGTCTGCAAGTGACAGCCCCCCGGTCACAATATCTTGCAGAAAATGTCAGCGGCAACAGTCATAATAATACAGCTAATAACAGAAAATAAAAAGCCAGAATATAGTCAATGCAGCTAAATATGGAGGAAAAGCGGCCAACCAGCCCAGGGCTTCTTAGAAGATCTGAAGAGTCAGTGAGAAAGCTTTAAAGGGGACAGCTAAAGGGAGAGGCAGAACTATTCCCCCGCAGAGACTCGCTATGTTCCTGACAGCAGTCTGGAAACATGCATATGTAGACATGCACAAACTGCCACACACACACACACACACACACACACACACACACACACACACACACACACACACACACACACACACACACACACACACACACACACACACACACACACACACACACACACACACGGCACACACACGGGCACACACAGTTCTGCCCCACCCTTGCTTAACACCTACTGAGAGGGAATAAACAGCATGATGAAACTAAACACCACCTCAACCACTCGCTGTCAGCAGACACCAGACACACATACACACACACACTCTACACACACACACCTGAGGGGGTAAAGTGCACAGAATGCAAAGATTAATCGTCAAGACTGGGTTATGGTGCAGTAATAACAAGAAGAACCCATTGTACAGACCAGAGTTTAACTAGCTACCATGTCAACTGGGACGCTAGGCAATAAGTAGACAATAAGTAGACTTCCGTCTTACTCACTACAGATAAAAACTCAAACCATGTGTTTCCCACTGGGCCTAATTTCCAAGAAAGTGTGGATCCCTCACCCTACATCAACACCTAAGTCATGTGCAGTGAAAAAGGTTACACGTATAAAAAACGATTAAGGTGAATACCATCGATATGGCAACAGAGTCACACTTGAGGCTTGAAGTCCCATGTGGATTGCAACACAGAGCGGATGAGGTTGAGAAAATGGGGATGTGGTGGTAAGTGGATCATATTGTATCATTCAGACAACGGAACAAACCAAGTAATAGGCCTGTTTGAATGTGTATTAACTATTAACTCAGAGGATCGGAGAATAGGAGATAACCTAATTACTGAGTAAACATCTGCTAGGATCAGTGCTACACTAGGCTATATTAATGATATGGTGGTAGACTCCTTATTAAACAAACTGATCACGAAATACTTCTTCTCAATATTATCCTTGCAATATTACCATGCTACATTACTTTTCATCATTATGTGCAATATTCTTAATATTCTTTTTATCATGTGCAATACTTCCTCTTACCATTATTATTACCCTTTTATTGCACTTCAATTCTTGCCAAATTGTTTTTGCGGACTGAATATCTTATCTTACCTATATTTTATACTTCTCCTAGGACTTAGACTGACTGTACATTTGTAAATCTGTTATTTCATTTGTATTATTCCACTGTTTATTTCTCTATTGTTTTAGTCTATTGCTTATGCAACCTGGCACAAGAATTTGCTTCGGGATCAATAAAGTTCCATCTTAACTTATCTGATCTTAAATGATGTCGCCTCTTGCAAAAAAAGCTATAACCTTGCAGCATGCAGCGTGTGTGTAGTTGCGGCCCACTCCATATAAGATGTGTTGTCGTCCTGCCATCTAAACTACACCGTTTACAGCACACACACACACACACACACACACACACACACACACACACACACACACACACACACACACACACACACACACACACACACTGCAAGCAACTGATGTCAGCCCACACAGTACAGTTTCTACAGTACAGTACAGTACAGTACAGTACAGCGCACCCAGTGTTGTGGCGCCCCCTCGTGGGAACTTCACGTCACCGCGCATCCGTGAGCCACGACGTGTTCGTGGACGTGGACATTTAACACACTACAGCGTTATTATTATTATTATTATTATTATTATTATTATGTTTTATCATAAGGTCGTGTGTGGCATCATGTGTGACGTGTGTTACTCGTGTTACACGAAGCTTTGAGCTGTCGTCACGTTATCATCGATGTGATTCAGGGCTTATTTTTTTTTATGACATGAGGTTATTGAGGACATGAGGCCCACATAAGGTAATAACAATAGGATCACCATGTGTAGGCCCGATCCCCTGCTTTTATTACCCAGTGTAATAAACCACTACTATAACTCTACTACGTTTACAAATGTCAACATCGCTCACACGTGTGTGCTGTTATATTATATCATATTTTAATATTTTGTAATAATATTTTAGCCACTGACTCACAGAGGCAGCGTTGTTCTGTTCACACGTTGGGAGGTCATATATATATATATATAAAGAGAGAGAGAGAGACAGATAGAAAATAAAAATAACCCCCAAGAAAAACCTAGTATTACCTAATATTAGCTACCGCCGGAGCTTTGTCTTCGTCGGTCTCCATTTGTGAGACACCTCCTTCCTCTCTGCAGACGGCAGACATGTTTTTTTTTTGTGTGTGTTATTTTTTCCCGTTACTGACACTCAGCTGTTTTTCGCGGGCGGGAGGAGTTATACCGCCCGCGGCATCATGGGAGATGTAGTCCTCGGGAGGTCTTGGCGCCCGTACGGCTCCCCCGTTGTGGACTCGCACTCCCAGAGTTCCGTGTTCCGTGTGCGCACACAGTGTTATTATGCGAGGTCATATAAGGAGCCTCGTTTTGGGTGATAATGGTCATCTGATCTTGTTGTTGTTGTTGTTGTTGTTGTTGTTGTTGTTTGTCGTGTCGTGTGACGTTAAGGGACTTCTGATGAAGTCGAATAAATAAAAACAAAAATGAACGTGTACGTGTGTGTAATAAAATATATATATCAAGATCTTGACCTATTATAATCTAATAATAATACAATTATAATAGGTCAAGGTTTATATATAGGTATATAATTATATATATTGCATTACACACACGCTCATTTCTGTTTTTTATAATATAATAATCATAATATAATATTCTCGATAATAATAATGTTAATAGTGATTATTATTATTATAGTATGAATAATGAATATTATAATAATAATAATACACAGGACTTATATAGCGCTTTTCAAGGTACTCAAAGACGCTTCACAATAAACAAATACATTATTTTAGTATGAATCATGAATATGCATAGCAAGAAACAAAACAGACATATTTAGTCAACAACAGTTTATTAAGTAGTCGAGGGTTATTAATGCACATGAAATACAACAGGTTTTGGGGCGTGGGGGGAAATGTAAGCTTAGAATTGAAGGATGTGTGTTTTTCACCTCGATGTTAGCGACGACACAACCTAATTTCCTATGATGGAAACCTTAAATACAAACAAAAAGCTCATTAGTTTCGTTTCACCTGTAACCTACATACCGACGGCAGTTAAGTCTACAACATCTCTTTTTCACGCGTGTCTTTCAACTCAATATATATTTATATATTAAAAAAGAAAATCAAAAATCAAACAATGTCTTACAATATGGGGGGCGGACGCCATTTTCTACAGTTAACATAGGCTGGCTTCTACATGAGCTACGCTTTGTTCAGAGTAAAAGTGTGTGTGTGTGTGTGTGTGTGTGTGTGGGGGGTCCTGGATGCTCTTATAAGGGGATCTGAAAGGTGTAGTAGTAGTAACCAGTGTTGGAAGGACAACGCATCGCTGATAAAGGGAAGACACTCGAGCCTGTAGTTTTCCCCCCAGGTACAAAAGTCACACGACACCAGGTAACTATAAAGCTCAGACGACAACACGCCTAGTTTCAAGCCTATTTCATGGGATAGTAAGTGCACTAAATACAGAAACAAACACGCATACATACCTCTTGTCCCATATTGAAGATAGATAATAAAAAGGAATCGTCGACGTGGTTCTCGTTGGTGTGTGTATATGGAAACAAAACGCAAGTGACGTGTATCCCATAGTTGAAAAAAACGAACAAACAAAAGTGTGTGTATACCAACATGTAGGCCATACGTTGATGTTTGTGGGCATATTTTTCTTTTCTTCTTCAAATATATGTAAAAGCATCGTTCAGAGCGAAACAAACAGAAGCAAGGAAAGTGGGGAAGAACAAAAAAAAAAAAAAATAAGCCATACAATTTTGAGAATACATACGTCGATATCAAAATTACCAGCAAGCCAACAAAAACCAGCTAATTATGGTGTATTGCTGAACTCTCTAAACACGCCGCCGTTAGCGCATACTGCCGGATATGTGTTCTCCACATAGTAGTAGGAAGACAAATAGTAAAGGGTGTGACAAAATAGAAAATATCCACTGATAAAAGCAGTGCTAAACTATCATATTGCAACACCAAAGCTCGTTTAAGGTAAACATGTTCAATGTGACGTTAGTCAATGAAACAAACCGACAAGCAACTGATAAACTGACTCTTTTTTGTGCCACCACTCCTCGGGGGAGAAGCATCTCCGTTTTTCCTGACATCCAGTCATCATTTGTAAAAAGGTGCTAACTTTGCTCGCTAACACAGTTCAATTAGGGTCAGGAGAGACCGTCAGTGCTTGTCGTAAACATCTCTTCTCCAGCGGTCCGACCTGGATACAAGGGGAATGTCCGTCCTACTACAGACAGACACATGCATAATCCCCCGCCCTGACCACCACCACCACCACCACCACCACCAGCCCGCCTTCTCCCCCACCTTTCACAAATAAACCACCAATGGTTGATTCAAGCTGGCGGGATTTAGTTAAAGATTGTTATGTTTACAATGTGACTTGGAGTCTGTGGCGCCAACCACCACCACCACCACCACCACCACCACCCTGTGATGAACCACCACCTGGGACATGTTTCTAAATCATCAAACATCAATCATCAAACACGTTGCTTATCGCTTATCGCCATTTCGTTTGGACGCCACACGGTAATCATTTGTGATTATCGACTCGATTAGTTAATGACGACGTGGACTGCCTGAGTAGGACCAGATCTTTGCAGCAGTCCTTAAGGTAGAGTGGCAAGTTTAGTAAAGCACCCATAGCATCTCACTAGACGGTTCTCGCCAGCCCCCTACCTCTCCTCTCCCCCAATGCTAACCGATTGCTACCTAGGTAATATACACAATATAAAATAGACTTATGACCTGTCAACAAACTCTCCTTAGTTGTTTTGTTATTTTAGTAAGCAAGCTATTATTATTTAATATGGACATACACAGTCAATAGAACTGTGGATTCAAGTATCTGCTTCAAAGTTGTGTCGAGTCAAAATAGCATATTCTGATTGCACTCAATAGGCGTTTTTTTTCATAAATTAAAGTCATTTTAATAGAACTTTTAAAGATCTTTTAAATCTCCTAACGGTCAACGGTTAGAGATCATCATTATGGCTTTGTTACGTGTGGTCATTTTGGATCAGATACCTCGACTACGCAGAGTCGATCAAGCCTCTCATTACCAATCCAAATAAATGTTTTTTTAAAACTCTAGTTTAGATTTATTTAAGCATAAGACAGCCTTCTGCTCGGTTGGATACTCTACGAGTGCAAAAATACAAAAAAGGAAGTGGGCGGGGTTAAGGGTTAAAGTGCAAGATAATAGTTTTTACCAACTAGGAATTGATTAATAATATACACACAATATTTGAATAAATTTGCAAATCGTTCTTTTTGTGTCATAAAATATTATTATGAACCTCTCAACCGCTCTCTAAAAAAGATAATAGCAACTCTTTGATTTAAGCAAAAAGGACACGTAGCCAAGGACATATTTAGCCGAGGACATGAAGCCGCACATAAAATGGTGGCATCTCATTTGATTGTGCTGCAATGGTGCAACAGGCCTCTCTCAAGATTGCTCCTCCGATCATCTGTATCGCTCGTTTCCGACCCCTCTTGGACCATACACATACAAGTTATATTAGGTATAAGTCAGTCAAATCATATATTAATGTCATTCTAACATATTCTAATGCCGCATTGGACGTCTTCAACTTTTTTCTTTCACGACGTCCACCAGAGCCACAAACCGCGGCTGGCTCGGAACTCGCCACCCTCCGCCAAATGTAACACAACGAATATCATTTCGTTCAAGTTGTGAGTTAAAATCTCATTTCAAAAACGTATGTCGTTAAAGTGAAATAAAATCAGACAAACCTAGGAGTACATTTAGCTTATAAGGACATTTGGTTGTTAGAAAATCATAAGAAACTAAACGCAACAATGCTAAAATAATGGGAAAAAAGACTGCTACAACATTGCACTGAGCACACGCGAGAATTAATTCAGATTGCTTACGATCCAATTTGACCTGTTGGCTTTGAAATAGGATAGATGGCATCATTGCTTTGAGTATATAGATATATAAGTATAGATATTGTTTTATGTACACTACAGTATATCTGGACAAAGGGGAAAAGACTATGAGTAAATGATCTCACCATGCTAATAGAATATCCTTTTAAAAAACAAAAATCTCTCAAACACAACAACCTAAAGACCTGTAGATAGAATTACACTGAATTTGTTTGGAATACTATTTTAGCAAAAAAAAAAAAGACTATGTAGAAATTATAATCTCGTCATTGATTTACAATCAAACGTGGTTGTGAGTAGAACAAATGAAAACGTGTCCCTTTAAAATGGAGGCTGGGAATGGAATGGAGAAAAACCAAAGAAAACACTGTGGTTTAAGCGTGTACTATAGAAACTGTTTAAAAACCCAAATGCTGTGTCCCGATTTAATGATTTACTTCCGTTTGTTGGTTGATCTCGTGTTCTCTCCTCGGTGCCAAGTCCTCGTGGCCTTCGCCAGGTCCTTCAGAATTCCTGTTAAAGTATAAACGGTCAGTTTAAAAGCGGTAACTACTCTAAGGAAAACCTCTTGGATTTCGCCCGTTTGTTGGCGGCGGCGGTGTATCCGTTGGCTTGTCTGTTGTCCAGCGGACTCCCACTGTCTGTCGGGCTCGGGGTGTGGCCGTGGGCGTGGCTGAGGGTCTGTGTAATGTCCAGGGAGGTGCTCAGCATGGGTTTGGGAGCGGTACTACTTGGCGGTGGCGGCGGGGGCGTCGGGGGAGGAGGAGTCTTTGCGTCAGCCGGCTCGGCCACAGGAGGGCGCTCTTTGGGCTTGCGGCCTCTCTTCTTACCCGGCGGCGGCGGGGGGGCGGGGACGGGGGCGGAGACAGGTGCGGGGGCGGCGGCACTTTTCACCTCCGCTTTGACGTCGTCGCTGCTCTCCGGCGCTTTAGCCTTGCTGCCGCTGCTACCGCCGCTAGCGCCGCCGCTACTAGCGCTGCTGCTGCTGGAGACCACATGGCTAGCCGCCGCCCGGAACCAGTTCTGAGGCCGATCCAAATTACACAAACACACGAGCATTAGCGTCAGGTGATGTTGAACAGCGAGCATGAAGTAGCACACGTTTAATTACAGACAAAACACACTTTACCCTCGCGCCCCTTTTAAGAGGGAGAGGTGTTACAGGCAAACATCAACAGTGTCCAACAACATCCTGAGCGATATCCCGCGGTATGCAACATGACTGGAGCTAAGGGGCTACCGGCCTCCCGACTGCTAACTTAATAAACACAGCTGGAGTGAGTGAGTCGCGGGGCCCACCTGCGAGTGTGTCTTGCTGATGTGGTATTTGACACCGCTCTCCGAACTGAACTCCTTCTGACAGATCAGACACGTGTACTTGCCCATTTCACCGCCTCCCTGCAACACACACACGCACAAGCGCACAGACACACACACGCACGCACACACACACACACACAGACACACATGTCGATTCATCACAATGACAGCTTGGCAACACAACAGTGAGGTCATCTATGCTTGAAATTGGTTTTCATCTGACAATCATCCATTGTCCCAATCCTTGCTATTCCTTGCAACTAAGTGCCAGATATCAAGTCTACTGTTTTCGAGACAACAATAGACTGTCCCAGAAATGAAGGAGCATTAAATGTTACGCATTCTGACCTAATTAGAGATGTCATCATACCTGGATGCAATTTGCTAGATGGGCCTTGAGTCCTGACACACTGGAGTATACCGCTTCACAATTCTAAGCAGACAGGGAAAGAAAATGGTCAATGGTCAATAAACAAACAAGCAAACAAACAAACAAGCAAACAAACAAACAAACAACAATAAATCCAGAAACCTCCCCAAACCTTGCTGATGTTACCAGGTGCTTTCCACCAAAGGAACGTACAGTGATACAGGTAATTCATGAATTGATAACTTATTGACTAATGCAGACAATAATGTTTTTATTATTGTTTTTATTTAAACAAGAAGTTATCCCTTAATAATGCACCCAAACCACTAGACCTAATCAAGGAATTGCAATTGCGGAACAACAGATTATGGATCATGACTAGTCATGGATCATAGTCATGGATCATAGTCATGGATCATAGTCATGGATCATAGTCATGGATCATAGTCATGGATCATGAACCTCCTCTGTCAGTGAGCATACTACTGCCACAGTGAACACCATCTAGAAGGTTCTCTTACTCCATTGCTGCAGCTGATGAATCCCTTCTCCTTGACTTCGTTCTTCCACGTCTCCAGCAGCTCAGAGCTGAAGTTGGGGAGGCCCGGGCGGGTGTAGTTTAGCTGGAGGAGCAGCGACAGCAAAGAACACGACATTTGTTTCAAAGTGGTTTGACGGTGCTCTGAATCAGAGAAATAAAAGTTACGAGTTACGAAGAGAAGAGTACGGAAGAAAACGTGCGGAAATGTGTTTGACATTAAAACACTTTTTCATGCATCTTATTTTTGGTGTGTATGTGTTTTTAAATGTGTGTGTGGTTTTTTTGTTCATGTCCAGACTGGCTTTGATGCAGTTCATGGCGGCGTGTGTGTGTGTGTGTGTGTATGTGTGTGTGTGTGTGTGTGTGTGTGTGTGTGTGTGTGTGTGTGTGTGTGTGCTGCGAGGTGCCAGAGTGTGTGTGTGTGTGTGTGTGTGTGTGTGTGTGTGTGTGTGTGTGTGTGTCATTGTGCGCACTGAAGTGTGTTTCCCTTGGATGTTTTGATGTTCAAACGGCGGGCAGGTGGCTGCCTGCAAGTCCTTGAAATGTTCACCTCCAGCGGATCTGCAATGGCGCGTGTGTTCGTATGCATACGTGTGTGTGTGTGTGTGTGTGTGTGGGCAGTCGGCTCCACACACACCGCTCCACTCACCCTCTTGCTGTCGGGCACCAGGTCGTCCTTGATACGGCGCTTGGTGCCCCAGTCCCTGGCCAGCTCGTCCTCGGCGATCTCCTGCAGGTGGAAGACCGCCACCTGGGCGGACCGCCGCCGCACCCGGCCGCTGGGCGTCCGATCAAAGTCCTCCCCCAGGCTCTCGTTCGGGGCAGCCGCTACCGCCGCCGCCGCCACCACTGTCGACGCCGCCTCCTCCCTGGCCGGCTCCCTCTCTCTGCCCCCCCTCTCCCTCTCCTTGGTCCCCCACTCCTCCTTGTGCCGGCCGGGCGGGGCCGCCTTCTCCTGCCACTCCTTCCGGTCACCCTGCTCCTTATTCCGGCCGCCAGGCGGGGTCTCCTCGGGGATCACCTGGGAGAGGAGAGACACGTCAACAGTTAATCTACAGTTAAAGTGGCAATCTCAAAGATTTTCCTGTAAATGAATGTCTGCAAAGTCACGATATATCTTTGAGCCATAGTTGTCGCCAAAGAGCACACAATGGAAATCTTCGAAATCACCACTTTAATCTACATTAATCTCATCTACTTAATCCAAGTCAATTAGTCTACCAGTCACATCAGAACACAGACAATCTATGATGTTTTTCTTCTTTTTTTACAGCTGAAGATATTCTCTTCAATATTTTAAGAATTATTACGATCTTTTGTTCGAGAGTAAACGCCACGATATGAAACGCGACTCCTTCCCCTTGCCAACTGATATCCAGATAATTGAGCTATTCGCAAGTATATGAACAAATATAAAACATATTATATCCGTTACTTGACATCCAAATCTAATAATCACTACTCTCCTCTCTCCTCTACAGCGGAGAAACTGTGATGACATTAAGGCGCAGGCAGGCTTGTAAGTTACGTATCCATCACAACACATTCCCGCTCTGTATTAAATATATTATATATTAAAAACACGCAGGTGGCTGGCTGTCGTGTTCTGTCACATTTGCGTATGACTGTGCATCACAGAGTGTCTTCCCACGTTCATTATTACCCGTCTCATGTTGCAGCGGGGACGAGGATTAGAGCTTAGTGCTCAGCATTCACAGCCAAACGGTACCTGTGGGCATCCTTGAGTAGACGCCTAACGCCCCCATCTGCTCGTTAATGACAAGTATCACATCACGTCGGATGAACGCTAAATAACTATCGCACAACTCCAAATTGTACAAAATGTGTTCCGTGATAGGATTCGTACGAGCGTAGCCCTATTGCAGACTCGGGATGAGGTCTGAATGGTGACTGAACGTGACACTTGACACTAATGCTGAAGACGACGATGCGTTCACAACGACTCTTGTCTTCGTCGGCCGGAGGTTTTCCTTGCTTTTTTAACCATACGTATGTGTAGACGAGAAACTTGCTGGGTCATGAACAGGATTGTTCACATGCACTGTACTTGCCTAAGTGCTTTACTGGAGACCTTCCACTAGAGGGTGCACCAGAGAACTCAGACCATATAGAACAGGGGTGTCAAACATGCGACCCGGGGGCCAGATGCGGCCCGCAAGCTGATCCAATCCGGCCCAGAAGGCAATTTGATTTCTTCTTTCCTTCACTTTATCCATAATCACACAAAAAATGTATTGTAAATCCTACAAATAACCACTAAGCTGCACGGGTTGAAATGCGCAATTTTCTGAGTGCAGGGAGCTGGAGATGGAGCTAAGACTGTTTTGCTCACCGTTTTCAGTCAACCCTTCTGACAATGCAATGTGATGCCACGTTAAAGAAGAATACTAGAAACATGAGAAAGGAATAAAACAAGTTGGCCTAAATCTCTCAGACTCTAGTTTAGTATATTCCTCATTTCACTAGTTCAATGAAGGTAATGAGGACATTTTAAGTAAGAATCTTCACTCATATCAAAAGTGTTGTGTTAGTGGTAAATGTGGTAGTTTTAAATGCGAGTATATCTCCGCAGCCTTTACCCTCTCTTTGCCTGTGTGTTGTTGTGTCCGGTGCGGTGCCGCCGTTGTCAACGATGTTTGTGTTGTGGCTGTTTGTTAGCACCGACGGCGGTGGGCTGGTGGCGGCGGCGGCGGCGGGCGGGTGTTCGGTGCGTATATGGTAGTCCCGGCCCGCCTTGGAGCGGTAGGTCTTCCCGCAGTGCTGGCACAGGAAGGTGGGCTTCTGGTCCTCCGAGAGGTCCCGCCCACACCGCTTCTGGTGATACTGGTAGCCCATCAGACTGGAGAAGTGTGCCGTGCATCCCTGCCGTGTTGGTGATGGCGTGTACGTGTACGTGTGTATGTGTGTGTGCGTGTGTGACAGAAATCAAGACAAAGGATGAAAATACTCATTAGACAGGGATCTAGGTAAGTGGAGCACGGCGGGATTTTTAGTGGAAAAAAAATCGTCATCATATCAAGTCGACTTTTTTATTTTTTTTGCCTTAGGTGTTAAAATCCCAGACAGACAGGCTGGCGTGGCTGGCAGCCCGGGGAAAGGTGAGTTTTCTACTACTGCTCTCTCTCTCTCTCTCTCTCTCTCTCTCTCTCTCTCTCTCTCTCTCTCTCTCTCTCTCTCTCTCTCTCTCTCTCTCTCTCTCTCTCTCTCTCTCTCTCTCTCTCTCTCTCTCTCTCTCTCTCTCACACACACACACACTCCCTCTCTCTCCCTCCCCCTGCTTTCTCACACTGCGGTGTGATGGTAGAAAACGGTGTGAGTGTTGACGTGGGTTTGGGCACGGTGACAGGGGAGAGGTTGAAAGGGAAGGGGAGGGAGGGGGGAAAGGGGGTGACGTGTGGAGGAATGGAGGGAATGAGACGATGAGGACGGGGGGAGGGAGGGGGGGGGGGGAGGGGCTAAAGAAGGGCTGGCTGAATGAGGGAACAGGAAAAAGGAGGAGTGAGACAGCGGATGAATGGAAAAAAGGAGAGGGTGTGCGGAAATAGCGAAGTGTGAGAGCGCGAGAGAGAGAGAGAGAGAGAGAGAGAGAGAGAGATACAGAGAGAACGAGAGAGTGAGAGAGAGAGGGACACACAGAGAGACAGCGAGAGAGAGAGAGAGAGCAGGAGAGAGAGAGAGAGAGAGCTGAAGGATGAAGAGTGTGCATACCTCACTAGGACACTTGATTCGGCCCATCTGTTTCAGCACTCGCCGCAGCCTCTCTCTCTCCTCCTGCTCGTCCCTCGTCTGGCCCTCGCTCCCCGAGGGCTGAGAGAGAGAGAGAGAGATAGAGAGAGAGAGAAAGAAAGGGGAGAGAGAGAGAGAGAGGGGGAGAGGAGGACGATAAACAGAGCGTCACACACAAGCTACTAATCCCATTGTACCAGACACCCGCCCCCCCCCCACATCATCTCCCCCTCCCTTCCCCTTATACCGAGTAAGTAAGAAAAGGGAGGAGGGAGGGGGGAGACGGGACGTGGGGCACAAAACAATCAAAGTGAGGCTAAATGTGTTTTCCATCGCGCGCAGCCCACCGCCATTAAGTGGTTTCATGGCGGGGCGGTTACTCAAGGCATGTTTATGACAACTGTCAGACGCATGTTTTCACTGGGCCCGTCGGTGAGGTGCCAAACCCCAGCCGAGAGCAGAACAGCAGATGGCAGGCGAGGCTGCCAGGCGGGAGACGGGGGACGAGAGAGGCCCGAGAAAGAGAGACAGAGACAGAGGGTTACAGAGAGAGGGACACACAGGGAGAGGGAGAGAGAGAGACAGAGAGAGAGAGAGGGAGAGAGAGAGAAGGAGAGAGAGGGTTACAGAGAGAGAGGGATACACAGGGAGAGGGAGAGAGAGGACAGAGAGAGAGGAGAGAGAGAGGTTACAGAGAGAGAGGGATACACAGGGAGAGGGAGAGAGAGAGAGAGAGAGAGAGAGGGAGAGAGAGAGAAGGAGAGAGAGGGTTACAGAGAGAGAGGGATACACAGGGAGGAGGAGAGAGAAGGAGAGAGAGAGAAGGAGAGAGAGGGTTACAGAGAGAGAGGGATACACAGGCAGAGGGAGAGAGAGGACAAGGAGAGAGAGGGTTGGGGGGGGGTTATCAGAGGAGAGAGGGATTACACAGGGAGAGGGAGAGAGAGAGAGAAGGAGAGGAGATGAGAGGGAGAGAGGGTTACAGAGAGAGAGGGATACACAGGGAGAGGGAGAGAGAGACAGACGAGGGATAGCAGAGAGAGAAGTAGGGAGAGAGTCAGAGATGAGAGTCAGAGAGAGCGAGGACAGGGATACAGTAAGAGAGAGGGATACACCAGGGAGAGAGACAGAGACAGAGATACAGAGATAAAGAAGAGAGAATTGTGACCAGAGAGAGGGAGGAAAGGAGGTGGCAGGACAGGAGGGAGGGATCACAGAGAGAGAGGGATACAGAGAGAGAGAGAGAGACTAGACAGACAGAAGAGAGAAAAGAGGGAGGGAGAGAGAGATAAAGACGAGGATCAGACCAGACAGAAAAAACAAGAGAGAGAGAGAGAGACAGATGGAGAGAGACAGAGACAGAGAGAGAAGAATATATATATTGAGAGAGAAAGAGACAGAGAGACAGAGAGAGATGGATACGCATAGAGAGGGATGGAGAGAGAGCAGGAGAGAGAGAGAGAAAGAAGAGAAAGAGAAAGAGAAAGAGAAAGAGAAAGACAAAGAGAAAGAGAAAGAAAGACAGACAGACAGATCGAGTGAGACAGGGAGAGAGAGACAGACAGAGGAATGCAGTAACAAAGAGTGGGAGAAAAATGTGGAGTATCACTTCGGGTATTTTAATGTAATCTGTTATCGCACCGCATAGGATTTTATATTTTGTGATCCCCGAGACACCACAGCACTTCTCTTAGCGTGTGAGGTAAGACGGGAGCTTTAAGCGGGAATAGATCTGTACGGAAAAGGGGGGAAAAACAGGGATGTCATGCTGGAAGCCTTTGGGCAAGAGAACACACACACTCACATACACACACGTGATGCACACACACACACGCACGCGCACACGCTCCTCTACTTTGATTCATCTTGGCAGGTGGAAAACACAGGGAACTGCGTCGGCATGTACTTGTAATGCCTCCATCAGAGAAAAACGGCAGATACACGGGGGAGAGAGACACCCAGACGCAGAGAGAGAGAGAGAGAGAGAGAGGAGGGGGTGGTAGTGGGGGGGGGGGGATCCAGGTGCAGCACTAGCAGTACCGTGCTTGTTGTTGTTAATCTCAGCCCTACTCTGGCGCAGGATCCAACTGTACTCAGACACGCTATTGTCGTCGTCGGTGAGTCTCACAAATCAGGCTTTCATGGATTGATCATCAAAGGTCTGATAGCAGACAAGCTGTAATCGCTGTGAAGGGGAGGGAGGAGGGGGGACCTGTAAGCGTGTGATTGGCTAACAGCGAGATCACAAACTAAACTGGGCCAGCACTGGTGTCGTAACTTTTCCCCAGTTGAGAAGACAAGCTAAATACATCCTGTGGACGGACGCACACCAATGAACAAAGTGTTTTGGGAATGTTTCAAATCGACACCGCGTAGATCAGCCCATTGTCGGGAATACACGTCATTAAAATCCCCGTCTGAAAGCTTCATCCGCTTGCACAAAATGTGTTCGGTCTCTTCGGTGGAATATCTCTGTTAACGAGACAGGAAACGAGACGGAACTCCGCCCCTTTTCGGTTTCTGGTTTCCTGGAGTTCTCAGGCCCAGATATAGTTCCGCTATAACGTAGTAGAACTGCTGGATCCGGGATAACGCCCACGGCTATCCGAACAGGATAACATTATCTTAGGTTGTACTACGGACGGGTAAATGATGATCCGGGGCCGAGGTCAAGCTGTTCGGAAATCGATCGTTTTAAATCGGAAAGCGCTGCGGTAGCCTTGGCTCCGGGCCAGCTGGTCCTTCCCGCCCCGCCCCCCCCCGCCCATCTCTTACCAAACGCTTCCCTGCAATTGGCTCAATAAAGACTTAAGTCACAATTAGCGAGTGCATCTCCCGGCCTCCCTCCGGGTGAAACTACACAGCGAGGCGCGCGGCTGGGTTTTCGAGCATCGGCGTGCTGGAGCGCTGCCAATAAGGTCAGGCCGCAAACACACAGATTCCACACTTAAGACAAACGACCGCCCTAAAGAGTTATCACTTGGCACTCGACACACATGGCTCAAATTATCGATTCGCCGAATGACGTGCGTGTCGTTAATCAAATGAACGTTCGTCATCGAGCTAACAAACAAAAAAACAACAAAAATCACGCACAAACACGGACAAAATGGAGGGAAAACACCACGACAACACAGAGAGAGAGAGAGAGAGAGAGAGAGAGAGAGAGAGAGAGAGAGAGATTGGGTGGTGGGGGTGGCTGGGGACATCGAACATGCCACAAGGTTTAGCGCGTGCACACACACGCTCATCAATCTTTCATGGCGTAGTTTTATTTTTAAAAAAAGAGCCCTGGTTGAATTATTCAGCCAACTGCATGGAGGAGGGAGGAGCAAGGGAACAAACGGCGCTCTAATGCAAGAGTGTCACGATAATATCTAAATGAAGCCCGCCTCTGTCACGAGTGGAGGAGGAGGAGTAATATGATCGCGTCAAGGGCCCGTAACATTAATCCTCTGTTCAGCAGCGTGATGGATCATAGCCCATGGCCCCCCCCGCTGTTGTATGCGTGTGTGTGTGTGTGTGCGCGCGTGCATACCTTGGTACTGTGCTCAGCCATGGTGTGGTAGTTGAGGCCTGCTTTGGATCTGAACTGCTTGTGACACTGCTGGCACTTGAGGGCGTCTTGGAGCTGTGAAGGGGGGCCAGAGGTGGAACAGAGGATCCAAGAATGAGGCGACTTTGCCGGGGTGGCGGGGACAAATGGAGAATACCAACATGGGAGCCAAGATGGCGCCAATGTATTGCCGGAGCCAACGTGGAGTAACCGCCGGCGACAGTGACCAAATGTTGGCTCGGGCAATACAACAACACTGCGCAACCTAGTAATGGCTTTTATGAAACCAGGAAGAAATACAATTTAAAACACAACATAGTTATGTTATGAATGTTTTGTGTTCTGATTTGCACGTTTATCTGTCGTTTGTTTTTTGTCTGTTTGTATGTTTGTTGGTGTGTTATCTCGGAGGGTTGTTTTCTTGGTTGTTTGGGGGGTTGTTGTCTTGGTTTTGATTATTTTACACACAGATTTTAGGAGTTTAAAGCTGTCACATGTAATCTTAACCTTAATCTTAAACTACCAATGGGGACTGGTTGTTGGAAATTAGCTTCGGCTATAAACACGTGTGCAGTACATCGGTCACTGCTTCTGCAACCGTCAATGTTTCTCTGTACTTGTGTCCTTTAGAAAATAAAATAAATATAGTATTGATCGAGGAACAGGTTTTTCCACGTTCACTGACCCAGTGGTAGTGTAGTAATTTTTTCACTGCTTAATGACTGAACTGTCACTTTAACAGAGTCCCAGCGGCCGCCGAGCCAAGGAGCCATAAAAATGACTGCATCTACTCTCAGGGAAGCCAGCGGGCCGCTCAACCTCAAGTGCTGCTTTCCACTGGAAAATTATTACTGTGCTCTGGCCCGCCCTTTTATACACAAAATATGAAAGGCGATAAAATACAGAAATGTACGAAATGAAACCATCTCTGCCACACGAAAATGAACACAGCGAAGGGATGGCCAACACAGCATGTAGACGATAAAAAAACTGAGAGAGATAATGGTTGTTTTTTTTACATTTGAATCAATAACGTCAAACTCCTCAGCTCCCCGATACCCAGCGGTGGGAGTGTTTAAAAAAAACGAAGAAAAAACGGTCTAATAGCGTTGCTGTAGTCGCGAGCAGCTTAATGCTAGGCCTATATCACGTCGACGTTTGCGGGGGAGCAGACTTTATTTCACGGCTCCAAATCAGGAAACGAGGAACAATGGTAGCCCAAGTAGCACTGTTTTCCGAGCCGCGCCAAACGGGTTATCGAAGCAGAAACAGAGATATTAATTCCCCGGCTGGGTGTTGTTGACAAATGTGCAAAAAATTGATCCTCAGTCACGCTGTGCGGTTTCTCTGACAAAGGCGCCTGTTGTTGTATTGTATTGTATGGGAGTCGTGGCAGAGAATCTCCCATGCCGGTAACGTAACTGCAAACATGTGGTGGTGCATTTAGGCTTTTTTTTTCTCTCTCTCTCTCTCTCCGCGGGATCCAGAGGTCAGATCGGTTTACGCGCTTTCCAATTGTCGAGAGTGGACCTAAATAAAAGACACATGCATCGTTTAAGTCGACGTCGAGCCTCGGGAGAAACAAAACAACAGCGGGAGACCACGTGTGGAACATAAGGCTTACGTTTGTAGTTGCTTGTAGTATGTGGGACACTTTCGTACACAGCTGATGATTGACAGAATGCAAGGTCGATGTCGAGGGAGAGTCGAGGGTAATTATGTTGCAAAATCCCCCCCCTCTCCAAAAAAAATATTTGGGGTAATTATTTGGATTCAAACGTACAACACTAAACATCTGGATGGCCCTACGCATTCTGCCAGAATTATTACGCCATCTGGATACTTTTAGTCTACTGGTTTTTTTTGCAGACTACGTGGGAATACGATTTTGGACATACAACCTCCTACTCCGCAGTACGGCGGAGTGGAGATTTGGACAGGCTAATTCATCACATCATAGCTCACCATGGGACATCACGCTGTTAATTATCGAGATCGTTGACACCTGCAGATGTGTCACGTTGTGAACACGTAATGAACAATATGACAAGGGTGTAACCGTGGATTTGCGGTTGCACAGCGTTACTTGAATAAAACATATAAGCATATCTATCTTATTTATGATCGCATTATTTGCAAGTCACGTCAAATGAAGAAGGGGAGAATATTTGACGGGGACTGTGGGAGAGGAGAGTGTGTGTGTTTGGTGGCTGGCTGGCTTAATCGGCCTCACCTGGCCCAGTTAGAGGTCAGGTGGGGTGGGTGGGGCTGCAAGCCTGTAGTGCATTGGCTAATCATTGCACCACAGGTTAAGTCAGCCACCAGCACACACACACACACACACACACTCAGGGGGCATAGCTAGCATGCTAGCTATGTACCACCTGCTCTGTCTGCCATTTTGATCAAACTTTTTTTTACAATAAACCGAACTTTCATGTCCTTGGAGGAGCCCCGAACGAAGCCACCAGTACAGGTGGCATTGTGGCAAGAGATATGCGACTTTTTTTTGCAAACAGAGAACGCAATCATGATCAATTCTCCATCCCCCAGCATTCTCTTCCTCCTCCCTGAGGCCCCTGGTAGCTGCCCGCTGCCCTGGCAGGGAGCCGTGACCTTGCACTGACCTTCTGGCAGATCTCCATGTGTTTCTTGAGGCCGGCGACCGTCTTCCTGGTGACAATGGAGCAGTTGGGGCACACCACCTCACCGCGCTCCGAGATAGAATGCTGCCATTGTGCGTCGTACGGAGGCCCTGCTGGTGGAGAGGCACACACGGGAAGGGGAAGATCATCAGTCACTCATCATTACCCCCCCCACCCCCACCCCCACCCCCTTCCCCTTCTCTTCTCCAACTCCAATATGGAGCGCCGGGTTCTGGGCCGGGATTTCGAACCGTTCGTCAGAGCATTCCGACCAAAAATAAATTGGTTCGGAATTCCCGAAAAAGTTGGTTCCCATCTGGAACAAAAAATTCTACGAACCAAACCCAATGCTTAGTGGGTAAAAAGAGACATAATATTCTGTAATAAAAGAATAAAAGCTTCCATCTTGCTTTACACACTACTTTAGTTAACTTCCGAGGTTTACATCCTTGATTTACAACAAGGCGGAAAACGTGGGCTGGTTCAGCTCAACGGCACCGAGGTTCCTCCATCAAGAATCCTGAACGGAAAGGGGTTCGAGAACCGGAGCTAATCTGGTGGTGGAAACGAGGGGGGTGGGCGTGGGAGGTGGGGGCTGTCAGTGGGTATTTTTACGGCTCCTGGCAGCATCTCCGGGAGACGTCTCCACCAGGAGGAGACATCACGGGATGCCGCTGGGAACGGACCGTGGGAGCTTCGTCGTTCACAGGCAACTTACAACCTGGAGTGGGCTCACGTAGGTCCCTTTATGATCGCCTCCGCTTCAATAAAAAAGACACTTTAGAAGCTTCCCCCTTTTTTTTTTGAGGAGTGCGTGCCTTGAGAGAGTATGGACACTAGCGCTATAATGCCAGACAATCCAGTTTGCCTGACACCATGGTTTGCAAATAGCCCATCAAGAACCTGACAAGCTGTCAATTTGACAAGCTGATGTTGCCCTGTGGCCTTTTTGGTGTCACAAACACCGCCGCCGTCGTGGTGTATAATCGAGACAGAAAACAAACTGACGAAGCCTCCGTAATGGAGTCGACAGCGCTCTCTACGTCAGGTGTTATTTCATGTGTCATTAGAATTGGGTGTAGTTTGGCACGGAGATTAAATAAATAAATGTTTCCGTGTGAGGAAATGTCAGTGACGTGTTTCTTTACCGGAGGCGGGCGGTGGCGCCGGCGCAGGCGGGTCTTTCTTGAGCGGCTGACTGTGATTGGCTCTCCTCTGGGGCTCCTCGGCGAAGCCACTCCCCTCGGACCTCTTGCTCCGCCCCGCCTTTAGCTTCTCCTCCACCTTGGTCATGCCTGCACGCACGCACAAACAAATACAAACAAATACAAACGAATACTTTAGATATACTGCAGTTGCACTGGGTTAAAGTAGGGATAAAGGCTACATGACTAAAGAAGAAGAAAAGGAGGAGGGGGGGAGAGATTTGAGGTCATAAGTGCATGTAGAGCTGGGTAATATACATATTGATATAATATGGATATTGTGATATGAGACTTGATATCGTCTTAGCATAAGTATTTTCTCTTCCTGGTTTTAAAGGCTAGATTAAAGAAAAGCGATTTCATCATTTTCTGAACTGAACTGATCTTCTAGCTGTTCTATTATTTGCCGTTCTTAATAAAATGAGAAAATACTCATTCAAAGTACTCATTTGTCAAGTACTTCATACACACAGGAGTATACAGAAATAGTCTCATAGGTTATTTTATACAGACTATTTATTAATTGAATGAGCATAGAACATGCAATATTGTGATGTTTATACAGTACAGTATATTGTTCTGGAGCTATTAAATAGCTATATCAGGATAGAGGATCTCGCCATATTGCCCAGCCTTGAGTGCATGACTCAATATCTTTTTAATGATGCTGACAGACTGAGAGACAAAGAGACAAGAGAAGGGCTCACGGTGACTCACTCATCCTTTTAGTACATGAAGCCCCTCTGAAGTTGGCATATCAAAAAGGCAGAGCCGCTGGTCCGAATTTCACCATAAAAATTTCAAAAACCCTTTGTCCTCTCAATATATTCAGCAGTCAATGAACCAGAGTCGAGAACCCTGAGGGGAGCCATTGTATCAAAAGCACACAAAGGTGCATCGAATCGCGATCGAGTTTGGTCCATTCAGTCCATATCTGACTCACCCTTCAGTCCAAACGTTCCAGAGATGGAGGGCTGCTCTCCGGTGAACTTCTTGGGTGTTTTCTGTTTCCGTCCTGGCTCAAAAGGAGAACAAAGAGCAAGGGATGGTCAAACACACAGCGTACCATGACATCAACCGACCAGGGGTCCCCACACACAGTGAGAGACGGGCCGGTGGAAGGGCGGCGGTGGGTGGGCAGCGGGGACTGGGGTAGCGTGCTTTAGCTATCTTACTATGCTTCATCCGCTCGGGGTCTTCGTCGGGGAACGGCGGTGGCAGGCTGCCCCCCTCGCTCTCGCTGCCCCCGCCGTCGCTCCCCGAGGTGCTCTGGGAGCGCTCCGACCGGTGCGCCTCCTGCGCCTCCTGCTGCTGGAGGAGGAGGAGGGCCGACGGCGGCGGCGGCGGGGGCTGGTGGACGGCGTGCAGCTGGGGGGTGGTCTGGGGGCCCGCCGGCAGCCCGCCGTGGCCGTGGGGCTTCTTGTCGCCCCGGTGCGTTGGGGCCACCTCGCCGTTGTGCGAGGGCGTGGACGCCTCATGAGTCTTCTTCACCTTGAAGAAGACCGGGGAGGGAGGGCTGTTCTCCATGGGCCTGGATAGAAACAGACACAGGAAGACAAAAAATAAATATAATATAAAAATATAATAATTATCAATTAAAAAAATTCTAAAATAATTATTATACTTTTTTTTTCCCGGGGTTTCTAAGGTTTAACTTTGTGTGTTTACATTATTGCTCAGTTGATATAACCTTTACAAAGATATAAACTACATAATGAACACACTAAGAGTACAGAAAGAGTACACACTGTTCTCTTTCTCTACTCTGTACTCTGTACCGCATTTCTTAGCGCACAGCAGACTGGAGTAGATCCTGAAATTAGCGGCGCCATGAACTGAATTGAGAATAGATTTTGAATCGGGAACCGTTTTTCATCGAGAATTGATTTTGAATCGAATCGTGACCCCAATAATCTAAATAAACAGAAAGATTCACACCCTCGCCGCAGCTGTTTGATCCCCATTGATGTCCGTAGCCTACCAATGGGCAACCTTGAGCGAGGAGATGTCCAAGCCCCGACCTGCTCCTTAATGACTGCATTCTCAGTAAGACCTGCACCGGGGTTACCTCTTCTTGGCGTTGGCCTTGAACGGGGTCTTCTGCTGCTTGGGCTGCTCCGCGGCGGGCTCCCCCACGCCCACGCGGTCCGCATGGTTCCACAGCGTGTGCTTCTGCAGCCGCACCTTGGTGGCGAACACCGCCTCGCAGTGGGGACAGCTATGGCTCATCTTCTCTGATAGTGTGGCCTGGCACCGGCACAGAGATAGAGGGAGAGACAGACAGACAGACAGACAGACAGACAGACAGACAGACAGAGAGAGAGAGACAGACAGAGAGAGAGGGAGAAAGGGACAGAGACAAACAGAGACGGAGACAGAGACAGAAAGAGACAGATAGAGCGAGACAGAGAGACAGATAGAGAGAGAGAGCAAGAGAGAGACAGAGAGGAAGAGAGAGAGAGCGAGGCAGAGAGATGTAGAGACAGAGAGTGACAGAGAGAGAGAAAGAGGCAGAGAGAAACAAAGAGAGACAGAGAGGCAGAGAGAGACAGAGAGAAAGAGAGAGAGAGGGAAAACACAGCACCGTCAATCCCTTCATCCTTTGTGAAATGTTCTTACAATAGAAAACAGCAAGTCAAGTCATATCAAGGTCAGGCTGGTTTCATTGCTCTGTAACACACACGCACACACACACACACACACACACACACACACACACACACACACACACACGTTTATTTTCTTTTTTACTACTGCAAGTCAATTATCACAACAACAACATGTGGCGTGTGAGCGTTACGTTCCCCTAAAGCAACCATAATAAAAACCCATGAACGGACCCCCACGCCCCTTCCAGTTTTTTTTTTTTTGGTTTTTTTTTTATGTGGGCCGAGCCCGCGGGGGCTCCGTGACTCACCCCCTGGCATCGCTGGTAGTGGTACTTGACGCCATAGATGCTGGGGAACTCTAACCAGCAGCCCGAGCACGGACACTTTACCCTGGAGCGACGCTTAAACTCTTCCTTCCACTGTACTATCATATGGGCCTGCTCCGGGAACAGAGAGAAGGGGAATGTACCTGGGGTTGACCACCACTTTAGGCAGACTCGACACAAACCTGGCCTGGAGTTACAGTCAAAAAAACGCCTGTGGCATGCTCTTTAATAAGACATCAAGCGAAAGTTTGCAGTTGATGACTATATACGTATATATATCTGGCATAATATGACACAGTCGTCACAGTATCGGAATATTGTAATATTTTGAGCAGACATTTTGGGGATGCTTTCCCACAACATTTATTCGTAGCTAAGGACGATATTGTTCTGTATCTTGATATTGATCAACTTTATTTCTCATCGTTAGTTCAGAAATCTTATCACTATATCCCGATGATAATGATAAGATCAAATGACCAAAATCAATACAAATCAATACTGTGCAATATCCGTCTAGTCTCAATTTCACACCATCTACGAAACGTCAGTATTACATCAGGTCTAAATTCAGGAGAGAAAAGAGAGACATACTCACAGGGATAGTCCTGAGTTCCTGAACGTCTACTTTAGGACGACCTTTCCTCTTCCCCTCGAATGACTCACCACACAAAGTCCCTGGAAAGGGGGGAGGGAGGGAGGGAGAGAGAGAGAGAGAGAGAGAGAGAGAGAGAGAGAGAGAGCGAGCGAAAGTTAGCCAAGAATACCGCCATCAATTAATTATTACGGGAAAATATTCTTCACTGAAGCAGCGACTGTGTCCGACCAGGTGCCCGTGAGAGATAGGCCTAGCACCACCTTGAACGGCCACCTGGACCTCTCAATGTGTGCATACTCCAAAAACAAAAACAAAAATCTCATTCTATGATCCATGGACTGTCTCATACACTGCAGCTTCACGACTAGGAGCGGGGGGGGGAAACAAAGTTGTGAAGGCGGTAGGGGCGGCGGCGGCGGCGGCGGTGTTAGCGTTAGCCTTTCAACCAGGGGCGCCTCATTACAAGCACACAGATGTGGAACAACAAGTGAAAGGCAGGCAGGCAGGCCCGCGCATATTAGCGGCGCAGAGAATCGTCAGCGAACCGGGCTGGAGTGAGAAATGGAAAAAAAAAGAGGGGGAGAGGGGAGGAGAGGGGAGCGAAAATGAGGAAGAGCGTGAACCAGAGTGAGAGTGTGAGAGGGAGAGAGGAGGGTAGATGGAGAGGGGGAGAGTAGGTACAGTTGTGTGCTGCCGCTGAGTCCGATAGATCAGCTATAAATCAAACGGTGCTGGGTCGAACCTCTGACACAGCACACAGAGGACGCACTGCCTCTCTCACTCTCTCTTGCCCTCTCTCTATCTATCTAGCTCTCTCTGTCTCTCTCTCTCTCTCCCTCTGTCCATCCATCTATCTCATTTGTGGCCTTGTGTTTCTCCTGCTCTTCGCTGCAGCAGTCTATGCCTTAAATCACCCTTTGCATTTCTCGTTTCCCTACTTCCCCGCGTCTCTCTAACTACTCTGTGTATACACACACGCGCGCATGCACGCACACACACACACACACACACACGTGCACACGGGCACACACACACACACACACGGGCACACGTGCACACACACACACACACACACACACACGGGCACACGTGCGCGCGCACAGCCGCCTATAAACTACAGAGGACTGGCAGCCTGCTGGCTCATTACCGCTCTCTTCTCCGCCGCAATTAGACCTCTGCACTATCAGCCCTCTGCTCCACTTATTATCTACCCTGCTACCGGG
Organism: Coryphaenoides rupestris; assembly: GCA_002895965.2. Taxonomy (NCBI): domain Eukaryota; kingdom Metazoa; phylum Chordata; class Actinopteri; order Gadiformes; family Macrouridae; genus Coryphaenoides; species Coryphaenoides rupestris. The sequence goes on along the minus strand of PIJE02001949.1, from coordinate 35,709 downwards.
CGGAGGAGAAGACGGGAGGAGGAGGAGGAGCGGGAGGAGGAGGAGGGGGAGGAGGAGGAGAGCGAGAGAGAGAGCGAGCGTGTGGGAGGGGGGAAGAAGAGATGAGGAGGGCTGACAAAAGGAAAAAGTAAGGAGGAGATGAAACCGAGGGGTGTGGGAGCTGAGTCGAGGCGAATGCAGTAATGGCGGTGGATGGCGTTGTCGTCCTCGTCGCTGTGTGACCAAGCAGTATTCTATGGCTGCCGCAGGTTAGGTGAACAGCCTCTGCAATACTCCCCATATTTACATTTACATTTACATTGAGGACGCTTTTATCCAAAGCGACTTACAAAGAGATGGTACACAAAGATAAGAATAGAGCTGTTCGAGCATTCATAGTTACGAGGCTAATAGATTCTGGGCGTATAATTCCATATAATAATGGGGATAATGTTACATGTGATATCTATTATTTATTAGTGTGATATACACGTACATTTTCATTTGAACCACCACCACTTTGACATCACCACCAGCATCAGCAGCAGCAACAGCGGCGATTACATTTTTAGGCAAAGAGACTCTTTAGATCTACAAAGTGTCACCAGGAAGTGTGTGCCAAACCGACTGGAAAGCGTTATCGTATGAAGCTATCCAAGTGGAAGGCGACAGCCGCGGTCTCACAGGGAATTTCTCTGGTGCTTAACAATGGCGGGAAATGTTTTTGTTTTTTTTGCAGCATGTTAACACTCTCCCCACACATCGTCTTTGATAGACAGGGAAACACAGAGCTGTGTGTTTTCTAGAGGGGCAGATGATGACAAGCAGGCCCAGAATCTAGATCACAGCGCACACTGTGTGATCCGGTGAGGATTATGAAAAGGTTAAAGGGGCTTTCCATCAAATTAATGAATAGATTTCGTATTAGCGGGAGCTCTTAGAGGTTTGTGTTGGCTGAGGGATTTCACCCAGTGTCAGAACATCTCCCTCTGTGGACACGTCGACAATCTAACACGCTTTGCTCGGCGCTGACAAGTTCCCCGGTTTCCTTAGCTACTAGCTCCTATCTTTTTTAAGACATCACAATACCTCTCACTCTCCCTTTAATTCTGTTAAATGTCTTTTATTAAGCTCAAGCTGTGTCCATTTTAATTCTCATCAATATTTGATCTCCTCATTCCGACATGTCAGTAGCGTGTGTGTGTGTGTGTGTGTGAGTGAGTGATACTTAACTTGGCACTAAAGAGAGTCGGGATTAAAGACAAAAAAGGAAGCCATCGCAAAAAAAAAATAGGACAACGATGTGTTTGAGGAGGACGAGCAGCACATAAACCCGTATGCTGATGAATACGCACAATAAAAAATAGCCGAAAAGTGTGTGTGTGTACGTGCGCGTGTGTCTTTGTGTGCGTGTGTGTGTGCGGGGCGCGATGTGTCGTGCGGAGATACGAGTGCATTAATATTCTCCGGGCGACGGGAGCGCTTCTATATTAGCTGTCTGGGCAGCAGCAGCTGGAGAGGTGATGTCGCGGACGACTCGGCTCTCGTGGCCCCCGGGAGGAAATTGAGCGTGGATCCTAATACCCGTCTTGGAAAATAAAAGGTCTTGTTAAAAAAAAGAGAGAGAAAAAAAGGAGGTATAATTAATTAATTCCGCTCTCGGTGGAAGATACACTTCTCCTGTTGCTATGGAAATGGGCTCGACTTTGACTTAGTTACTGCTATCGGAGGGCCCGTCTCTTCCTATGCGCACGATTAGGCGGGCGTAAATAACGGTGTGTGTACACACACACACACACACACACACACACACACACACACACACACACACACACACACACACACACACACACACACACACACACACACACACACACACACACACACACACACACACACAAGCTCAGGCGAGTGTACAAACACAAACTGCAGTAGTCTTTCTTTGACGGCTAAGCTATACACAAATAACGCTAAACAATGGCTTCATTTCCAACGGCTCGCTGTTTGCCGTTGGTTCAAACGGCGCCACCAATTTGTGGTGGCGGCGGCGGTGGCCGTGGTGGTGGTGGAGGCACACCACCACCGTCGAGGCTCTAAGTGCCATGTGAGCCCCACTGTTACTCCGAAAACAAAGCAGGCTTATTGTATCTGGTCTAAATCCTCCCCTCCTCTCCTCTCCCCTCCTCCTCTTCCTCCTCCTCCTCCTCCTCCTCCCCATGCACAGGGCCTGGCAGACAGTACAGCTGTTTGACCAGGATCACATTTGGACTGCCTACCAGCTGTCAGCAACTGTTGCTCGACACTGAAAACCCAGAAGAGAGGAGGAGGAGGTGGAGGGGAGAGGGGAGGGAGAGACGTGGAGAGAGGCAGAAGGGAGGAGAGAGAAAAGGAGAGTGAGAGAGAGAGAGAGAGAGAGAAGAGGGAGGGGGAAAGGAGAAGGAAGAAACTGATGGGCAGGAGAGAAGAGAAGAGAGGGAGAGTGAGAGAGAGGGAGGAGGAAAGCAGAAGGAAGAACAGGCGGGGAGAGGAGAGGAGAGAAGAGAGGGAGAGAGAGAGGGAGAGACGAGGGAGGAGGAGAGGAGAAGGGAAGAACAGGGGAGGGGGAGAGGAGAGGAGCGAGAGAGAGAGAGAGAGAGAGAGAATAGAGTGAGAGTAGAGCATTTATCTGAGCCGCTAATGATCGCAGATAACCTCAGAGTCCCCTACGGCTCCAACTGCATCCCTGGAGTGCACGTGTAGACACACACACACACGCATGCACACACACACATACACACACACACACACACACACACACACAACACACACACACACACACACACACACACACATGCAGACAAACACACACGCACACACACTTGTTAGAACAGAGAACAAGTCGTTTGTTTTCCTTGACAAACACGCACACAGGAGCCTTTGTCTCCATCTCCAACACAGCAGACACACACATACACACATGTCTCACACACACACGTCTCACACACACACACACACACACACGTCTCACACACACACACACACACACACACACACACACACACGTCTCACGCACACGCACACACATGCTATAGGCAACACAATTCCATGTAAATATAGCACTGAGTCACTGCTTCCTCAATCACAAAACGCAGCGTCTGGAGAAAGCAACACATCCCGATCCCCGCACAGCAGGGAGCCACCAAATCTGGTTCAGTGCGCGCTAAGGCCATGGAGGAGGGGGGGGGGGGGGGGGGGGGGGGGGAGGAAAGATCCTGGGCTAGCTTAGCCTTTCATACGGCCATGCAGTGTCTACAATCGCCCTGGCGTTACTCCCCCTGTCTGTATTCTCCTGTCAAACACGTTTTCCCTCCCCTTCCTCGCCTCTCCTCTCGCATTCTCTTTGAAGGCGTTTTAGCCTCACGCCTTTCTCACCCCGTCTTTCCTCTCCTGTCGCTCACACGAAGTCAGCACACACACACACACACACACACACACACACACACACACACACGCACGTACGTACACGTACACAGTTCTAGCTCATAGCACACGGGACATACATACATACATGGATACATACATACCGGTCTTTGAAGACGTCCCCATAATCCGCTCGTGGCTCGTCGCCGGGTGTGAGACCACCAGACAGTTAGTGAGCGGAGCGCACACACACACACACACACACAGAAGCGACTGACGGAACACTGCTGCTACCCAGACACTGGCTCGCTCGGCGAAGGAACAACACACACACTTTCTATTTCTGTCTGAGTGTGTCTCTCCCTTTCTCTCTCCCTTTCTCTCTCCCCCCTCGCTCCCCCCCCCCCCCCCCCCCTTCCCTCTCTCTCTCTCTCTCTCTCTCTCTCTCTCTCTCTCTCTCCTTCGTCTTCGTTCTTACACAGGCTTTCTCTATTTTACTGTCGGTTAATCTCTCTGTATACAACACATATGAAGTGCCTTACACCCCTGCACATCACAATCATGTTTTTCGCTCCAATACAATTCAAGAAAAGGGACAGGTGGCCCATATAACATTTTTTTATGTATTTTAAACAGACTCAATACACTCATCATCATCATCATCCTACTAAATTGCATCCACCGGCACAAGTTGTAATTTCCACTCGCTTTAGTTAAAGGAGTGCTGAGCAAAGAGCAAAGAACACTTAGCATCGGGATGGGAGCTTGTGTGCTCTTGATTGCTTCAGAGCAGAGTGAGCCAGAAACCCTAGCAGAGCAAGCTAGCAGCCCTAGCAGAACACGCTAGAAGCTCTAGCAGAACAAGCTAGGAGTCCTAGCAGAATGAGCTAGGAGCCCTAGAAGAACGAGCTAGCAGCTCTAGCAGAATGAGCTAGAAGTCCTAGCAGCTCGAACAGAACAATCTAGCAACCCTAGCAGATCTAGCAGAACAAGCTAGCCGCCCTAGCAGCTCTGGCAGAATGAGCTAGGAGACCGAGCAGAACAAGCTAGCAGACCTATCAGAACGAGCTAGCAAACATGCAGAACGAGCTAGCAGCCCTAGCAGAACAAGATAGCAGACCTAGCAGAGCGAGCTAGCAGCCCTAGCAGAACGAGCTAGCAGCACTAGCAGATCGAGCAGAATGAGCTAGCAGTCCTAGCAGGACAATCTAGCAGGGATGATGAACAATGTATGCTGACCATAACACATTAAGAATGATTTTACAGTTGATTGATTAGGCTAAATATGTATTCTGTAAAAATGTAATTGATTGAAGTTGGCTAATTTAAATAATCATGGTCATAAAGTGTGCACTATAGATTTCATGGTATTGCTGTTTATTATTGGTGGTTTCGTATAAGTGTGAGTGCTGTTTTTAAAATTAGTTTTCAGTACAGGCAGTGTAAAAGTGGACGATATATACAGTCATACTGTATATATATTGCGCCTCTCACAACACACCTAATACTCATCTGGGCTGACTGGAACAACTGCACAACACACCGCTCTGCCTAATACACACATCTCATCTATCACAACAGCCGTTAGCTCGTGGCGCTAGTACCCTGCTCTCTCTGGAGTGGGCGACCACAGAGAGCTAAATGTGTGCACGCTTCTTGCTTAACCGTGTTAACTCATTACACGAAGCAGCGAATCTCACAAACTAGGGGCTGATTGATATGCCCCTGTGTGTCTGAGGCAGTGGGGGGCGGGCGGGCGGGGGGGGGGACCTGTGAGGCGAATATGAAACCACACTGTCCGGCGTGGGCAAAGGCTCCGAGAGGAAAAGTATGCTCGCGTTGGCGGTTGCCAAGTATCGGGTTCGATTTCACCCCATTCGCGACGCGTGACTGTGCTTATGCTTTGTTTCCGACTTTAGCCAAGTTATTACGCTGTTATTATGATTATTATTACAATATTTTGGATACATTTTAGCCTAGATATTATGAAAGATACTCATAAAATCACATCTGACCCACTAAATTATCATCACTGGTATCACCTCAAAATCGCTTCAAGGCCTACTAAAAACAATATTCTCTCCTTGTTCATAATAAAGGCTTAAGCAGGCGCACAGGGCAGCACTTTGGGTAAAGAATATCCATACCGTGTCAGAGTATCTGTTTACACGCTCGCCTAAATTCCCCTTGAAACTGCTAAATCGACAACAAAGGGCCGCAGCGGCGAGGGGCCAAGGTCCCTCGCTCCCTCGTTCCCTCGCTCGCTCGGTGCACGACCTGGGGACTAACTACGCCGCCACAGCCCCTTCAGACACACATCGATTTCCCCCCCCCCCCCCGCCGTCGACTCGACTGGCCACATGCTTCATACTATCGGAAACCCGATCTATCGCCTCGGTCGCCCCGTTGGCCCACAGCCAGCGCTATGTTTGCTGTCACCCAATCACAACAGCGTTCCCCCTTGTGAATGGCCACATATGCGTGGACCATGGACCATGTATGTGTGTCTGTGTTTGCAGTGTGTGTGTGTGTGTGTGTGTGTGTGTGTGTGTGTGTGTGCGTGTGTGTGTGCCGTGGCTGGCAGGCTGGGCACCTCAATGGCGGGCAATGGCGGAGGAAACACATCAATGCCCCACCAACCGCCAACGGGTACCGCTGCTCATGCTACTGGGCATATTTACGCCGCGATACGGGGGTGGGGGTGTTGTCGTCGCGGCGACGCCACTGTTCGCTGCGAGCGTAATCAAGGAGGAGTACTCCACTGATCCCGGCTGTCACACACCGATATAAGCTCTGCTATTTTTATGCAAGTGGTCTATTTTGCAACGGCATTGCTCCAGCATTGGCACGACGCGAAGACAATTCATGACATAGCTTGGAGATTCATCGAAGAATACAACTGCTTTTCGGTTGATTTATAAAGGATTCGAGTCGACCACTTACCAACAAGCTTACCGTTGGTGTTTTCCCGGGGAACAGACATGGGATAACGAACGAACATGTGTGATCCTCGCCAACGCACAACAACAGCAGCAACAACAACACCGATGTGTCCTCCTGTAGGCTGGTACTGTACTACAGGCGACTACAGCGACGGTGTTGTGTTGGTGTAGCGTGGACAAAAGCATCACAGTACTAGCCTATTCTTCACCAGCCGGCGTGGAGAGCAGAGCGAGGAGAGCACAGCTGCCCTTTGTAACCGAAGCTGTGATCAACCAGAGAGGGAAATGTTTTGTTTTGTTCCAGGAAGTCGTTTTTCAAACCTGATTCAGAACGTAACGAGACACTCGGAGTCTTGCCCTACTTAAAAATAAATATAATAATCAAAAATTATAATTGAATGTAGGCCTTAATGTTATTAAGGTTTTGTACTCTCCTGTGCATTGGGAAGAGAATTTGACAACATCACCGACTGAAACAGGGGCCTCGTGAATGATCATCGCTTCGGCGGAAACAAAATCCATCTTTAGCTTTGAACTTGTGCACATGGGTTGTGATCTGTTGACATGCAGGCCACATTTATACAGGCCTAAGGGATTTGAACAATGTGCCAACAAGACACACGGTTCATGTGTGTACAGTGCACATGAGAGGCAAGCAAACCATAAAACCCCACCACCACCCAAACTGTCAACAGCCCAACAGCTCACCAATACACAGTCTATTTTCTATTTCCTGCACGCCTCGCCTACTAAATAAAAGACAAACACCGGAACTCCAACCACAGGGTTGGAGAGAGATCCACCACAATTCAATTTCCCCCGCTTCCAAAGCAAATATTCCCCTGATCTCCCGTCAATTACGGCTTTTTGGCATTTCACCGCGTTGGGGGGGGTGGGGCAATGAAGGCGGAGCCGAGATGGAGGATGTCAGGCGGGGGGGGGGGGGGTGGTTGAAAGGTGGCACACTGAATCACCGATGCTAATAATACCGCCCAACACTGGAGACAGGAGAGGCAAGGCAGAGAGACGGCAGAAGACGAGCGAGTGCGATGGAATGATGGGATCTCAGCGATGTGACAGCTATGTGTTGGGAGAGAGATATGGAGAGAGAGAGATGGAGAGGGAGAGAGAGAGGAGAGAGAGATGGAGAGGGAGAGAGAGAAGGAGAGAGAGATGGAGAGGGAGAGAGGATTTCCAGGTTTCCAGCATTTGAACACAAGTCGGTCAGAGATAAAGAGTGTACAATGTGAAAAATGTCCACGGTGAATTTGCTCTGTCAATATCTGACAAACGGAACAACACAGTCGACCACCACGCACACACACCAACACACACACACACACACAACACAGAGAGAGACACAAACTAAGAAAGAAATCAAAACCGAGGCCTGCAGCTAGACTTCCCCCGTACACACGGAATCATCTTTACCACTGACAGTCACGTACAGTGTCTTTTGTCGCCCCTTTTGCGCCAGACAGACAAGGCAAGCCGAGTCTCCTGAGGTGTGTGTGTGTGTGTGTGTGTGTGTGTGTGTGTGTGTGCTGCTGTACACTGCATCCCCTGTCCACCCCCCAACAGGTACTGCTGGATGCTGACTAGCTCATCAATACTTTAGGCTTGCATTACTGCTTATGGACGGACGAATATTCACCCCTTGTCCCGATGCTAGTGGGTGGGGGGGGGGGGGGAGATGATGAAGCTGCCTTCCAAGAAATCAATTCATAAATAAAAAAGAGAGAGTGAGACTGACAAACAGACAGACAGACAGACAGATAAACAGACAGACAGACAGACAGACAAAGAGAGAAAACCACACAGATCTCATTCTTGATTGACAGCTCGCAGTTGCGTGCACTCAGGAAATTAATTCCATCTTTTTTATTTAGCCGCCAGTGAATTTGCGGTACAATGGTGGACTAAAAAAAGCGTTGGTTTTCGCTTTCAGTTCGAGAAAACGGCATGAGTACTTCTTCATATTCACATGAGTCACAACCCTGACGGGAAACATTAATAGTTGCCAGTTGACAAAAAGTATTAACATATTTCACCAACATACAACGCCCGTATTAATTAGGTAGTCTCTGTTTGAGAAAGACTTGAGAAAGAACATGGATAATACGAGCACCAAGCAGGAGAGCGTGTCATTGCCATTCCTGAATGAACTCCATGAACTCCAGGTTCAGGAAGTCAGTCGGTTTCCCGGCTGATGATTAACACTGTCAGAGCTCTTCTCTTTAGCTCTGCTATAAAAAGGCCACAAGCCCGATTCACTGATCAGCGAAATGTTATTGCAAAGGGTAGCCTGATCTTACTGGGAGGACCGTAGCTGTATATCCACCGGATAAGAGATTATCACTGACACAGTCATGAGTTGTTCCATCACTGCTCCGAACAATGTGTCCTTTTTTATATGACTGATGCTCAGACAGATACCGTGCACGCGGATGCCAACGGGATGATTAATAAGGGAATATGAGAATAACTTGTAAACATAATCACAAAAAGATATTCCATGTTTATTTTTGTTTTGTTTTGCGTTGGAGTTCAAAATGTAGTCCCGTAGTGTTTGAGGTTGACTACAACATGTTCCGTGGATTATCTCGTATTCCGGCCAAAAAGAACCCGTTGAACACGCTTCTGAGATCTTAAAAAACCCATAATCGCTCTCACCCCAACCCACCGGCAATGTTAGTCTCCCTAAGCTTCCCTAAAAGCTCGATAAAGCCTCGATTAATGAGAAAGACAACGTTTATGGCCAAACAAGGCATAACGAAATACCGGTATGCAAATGTTTTTCTTTCTTTCACATTGCACATACAGAATGTTGGGGTCTTTCCACACACCTACTGAAACATTGATATACTTTATGCTATTCACGGGTCAATGAGTCAAAGGGAATCAGCTCAACAGCGAGTTCAACAAGCAGAGCCAAGGAGTGTCTAATTACTGCTGAAAGTCCCTTAAAATCCAGCGGCCAAGAACTCAACACACACACACGCACACACGCAGAAACACACACGCACACACAACCACACACAATCACCCTTGATCTGGGTCATATCTAACAACATAGACAACACAATCAAAGTCATTATAAACACATACACACACACACATAATAGATTAAAACGTGAAACCCCAGGAAAGCCAAGGTGGTTTTGTACTTAGGCTATTTTAAACTTGATGTGAAATAGTTTTTATAGGGGAAAGATAATGTGTGCTTATTAAAGGATTACCACACCCTACACAACCACGGTTGGGTAATCATCCTCAGGTGTCAATGTTTTCTGTGCATGTCGATACATGCACATGCTATTTCTATTGCCAAGACAGGTGCACATACTGTATGTGTGAGCACGCACACACACACACACACACTCACACACACACACACACACACACACACACACACACACGCACACACACACGACACACACACACACACACACACGCACACACACACACACACACACACACACACACACACACACACACACACACACACACACACACACACACACACACACGCACACACACACACACACACAATGTCTCATGGCACCTCATTTATCCCACTCTCAATACATCCAACCCCATCTGGAACCAGACTCAAATGCCCTAACCCATCCGTTCCTATACCATGGCGGATAGCATATTCACTTTAATTTACGCTAAATATGTGTTCTGTTTCAATTGGTACATAATAATAATAATAATCATAATAATTATAATTATACACAAAAACATGTTTTAGGTCTGTGTGTCTGTAATAAATAAATATAAATGTTTCTTATTTTTATTTTTATTTTTACCGGTGAGGAGGCTGACAGGAAGGGCAGTCTAATGGGCCTACTGAGACGCCAGTGCATGGGGTAGGCCTATTTTTAGTTGGCCCATGAATTTGATTATGGCACACTGGGGCAACTGGGAGGGTAGGTTCCTTGACAGAAAGGGTTTTATTTGGTCTTTTGTAGGGGCCTCATCGTGCAAAAAAAACGGTTTTAAGGTCCATTACCACTGACCCATTTATTGTTTATGTACTGTATTTGAACTAAACCATGATTTTCATAAGACTTAAGATGGAATGCAGAGCAGTCGACTGACTGACAAACCTACCAATTATCAATGTCATTCACACATCATTCAACCCCCCCAACTCTCAAGGGTGAAACTAAAATATAAGACCACATCGAAATATCCATTTTGTTTGCAATAATTCCAGATTGATAAACAACCCCCTAACCCTGATTAAAGGGTGACCGCCATGGCCAGTATATTCGAATATTAGAAAGTAGAGTTTTTAAAACATTTGCGGTCTGCAACATTGCAAATCTGTTTCCCTGAAGAATGTATGGAAAAATTGGACCATTGATGTCATTGGTTTGAGGATTCGCGATTCTGGGTCCAATTTGGAAAAACAAATCGCGGAAAACTGAGTTGATGGTGCAGACCGCGATTTAAATTTATTTTTTTCATGAGTTGTGTACGAAGCAGGACTCTTTTGTTGTATTAGATTAGATTAGAATGCGGTCAAGCGTGTCGCTTCCCCTTTAACTGTCGGAATAAATCATCAACTGTGGCTGCAAGGTCAAGACAACGGCGCGATGCAAAGACAGCGACAGTCGACGGCAACAGATTCACAATACGCTTAGCGAGACTAGCGTAAACCGGCGGGGAATACAGGAATTGCTCAACGTTACGCAACACTGCATATAATCGTACAACGACAAGGCAACTACTCATCAATTGACCGAGAAATGTGAGTAGTTTATCGAGTGCATGCGCGGCTTTCCCTGCAGTGTGGAAAGATATTCCATAGAGTCTGGCAAATTAACCTCTCCTTCTGTCCCAAAAACGAACGAGAAACAAACGAGAAGTGACACAAACTTGTACGCACAATATGCACACACACACACACATACACACACACACACACACACACACCGCACACAAAGCCATGTGCATGTTTCCATCAAGCCCCAGCGCCTAAATACTAACCACTCGGATAGAAAACAAATTGAGGCACCTTAGTTCTAGAGTCTGTACTCTCGACTGTGCATCTAGAACTCAGACGTTGTCTACTGCTAGCGACAAAATCAACCAGGTCATTATCAAAGCCCCACTTTTCCAAATGTGCCAGACTCCATTAACAAAGGCACGGTGACGATCTGCTGGATATTGGATAGAAATATAATTCCACAGTCAGGATTCTTCTAAACTTCCATCCAGATGGCTTGGGTTTTCCCTCTTGTCAGGACTGGCTCTGTTTGTTTGTTTGGCTTTCTCGCTGTAATGCAAGCCGAGGGAAAAATGCTGTATTTTCCAAAGCCCTTGACTGTGACGAGGGCCTGAGGATCTGGGCTGAAGCCGTGGACCCAGTGATTCCTTTCATATCCATACTGTCTACCTTTGGACAAAACTCCCTTATCAACAAACAACAAAATGTTTCCTCCATCTCTTTCTATTATTTAACTGTCAAAACGTCATGCCACTTGGAGTCCCCCCCCCGCCACCCCACTCCCACGCCGCCCTGATATAATGTTGATAATCAAGCCAAGACATACATATATGCAGATCTGCAGTAGCTCCGGAGGTAAGAGCTGTTGTCTGGCAACAGGAAGCTTGCTGGTTCAATCCCCGCGCTCCGCCTAGCTAAGTGTCGAGGTGTCCCTGAGCAAGACACCCTAACCCTGCTCCTGACGTATTGCTTGTTGCCTTGCATGGTTGACACCGTCGTCGGGTGAATGTGAGGCAATACTGTAAAGCACTTTGGATAAAAGCACGATGTAAATGCAATCCATTTACCATTTATCTGCAACCAGCAGCCAATTGTGTTTACTTGTCAACAACACGAGCGCGTTGTTGTGTCACTCACCGTGCTTGTTGTTGTTGTCTGTGACTGCGTTGCTTTTCACAGCCTCCTGTTGTTGTTGTTGTTGTTGTTGTTGTTGTTGTTGCTGTTGCTGTTGCGGGTGTCCGTGTTTCGGGGGCCGGCCCCGAGGAAGCCCCGAGGAGGACAGCTTCCCGAACCTGGAACCACCCAGACTCTCCATGACCTTCGAAGGTCAAGGCCAAGGTCAAGGGTGGGTGTGTGTGTGCATGTGTGTGTGTGGGGGAAGGGGGGGTAGAAACAAACAGAAAGAGAAATGACTACACAGAGAATGCTGAGACTCATGGCGGCAGAGGCCGGCGGTCTCATCGATTCTGTTCCCGCCACGGCGCTGCCTGACAAAACATTATTATAGGGGGTCCGGGCCTGTCGATGGCTATGAATATGACAGACCCCCTCAACGCCCTGTAAATACTGTGCCACGCCTCCCGGGGGGCCAGACAGATACGTTATTGGTCGGGAGATTATCTGAGTCGAGATACACACACACACACACCACACACACACACACACACACACACACACACACACATATCATTTTGAAGCGGTAATGAGGTTTTGACCTTCAATACAAATCAATACTCTCACTTACATGCACGCTCCATGTTGGGCTGCCAATTACTACTGGGGGGAGGTAGGAGTAAGGAGAGGGTCGTGCTGAGGACATGCAGACTTCCCTGAGTCATCTATAGTACACACATGCTTGTTCTTTAGGTATTACAGTATAGTAACATGGTCAACAAGAGTTTATATTAACCTCAACAATGACTTAAGCGCCATCTCTTCATTGCGTGGCAACCGATGTTCACTGTGGTTGGAGATAGGTACGCATGCATCTATTATTGCACTTTATGATTTCATCCGCAACTAATCCATAGTCTACGAACATTGCATGCCTGACCCTTAATGCACAACCTGCAATGCAGCCTATTAAATGATAGATGGATAGATAGTACAGGGCTGGGCGATATGGCCCAAAAATTCTATCCCAATATAGGTAATTGAATATCTCAATGTTTTCTGTTTCAACAAATGAATAAATAAAATAACCACATGGTAAAGCCTCTATTCATATCCTCATCGTGTGAATTAAACACTTGACGAATGAAATCAATTATCAAGAACCTTAGTGTGAGTAACAGCGAGAACAGTCAGTCACAACAGTTCAGAAAATGACATCTCTTCACTGTAATGCAGCCTTTAAAACCAGGAAAAGGTATCACAATGACATTGTGATTTATGATTTATGACAGAATCTAAGATCATATCTAGTCTCATATCACAATATCAATATAATGGCCCAGCCCTAACAGTATCTGCTAGTTATACTGTGTGAGTTATAGCCTACTGTGTGGCACAGTGACAATGACACCAAACTGCATTGTATAAACCAGCCATGCCATTACACGGCACACTGGACGAGAATGGAAGTTCCCTCAAGGTTAAAGTGTACTCACAGTTGACGGCTATGCAGCTGCCCTGAAGTCAGTTGCTCTCTCTGTTATTATTGTTTGTTCAAAAACCGAAACATGACTTTGCATGGGAATGTAAGGCGGCCTACACACGACGAGACCGGTGAGCTCATGCCAAACATTCTCTGCACAAACGTGCGAGAGAAACTTGTGTGTCTTGAAATGTAGGCCGATTCAAGCGTCGAGAGAGGCTGACACACACACACACCACACACACACACACACACACACACACACACACACACACACACAGAGGGTGAGTCTCTTTGGAGTAGCAGATGGTTACAGTCGGGTCGGGTCAAACCTAGGTGATTACTACTGTCATTACATAACTAATGATAATGATAATAATAGTAATACATGCATACACATATGCATCCATTCTGGAGTCTACATGTGGGCCACTTTGAAGTTATATGTGTGTGGGAACAACATGCATGTGTGGTGTGTGTGTGGGTGTGTGGTGTGTGTGGTGTGTGTGTGTGCGTGTGTGTGTCAAGACGAAGGCCACACCGACCTGAATCGTTGGTGGGGGTCCCCCCCTGCAGCCGGGTCACCCACGTTGGGGGTCAGGCGGGGTCAGTGGGCGTTTCCCTCAACGGTGTGTTACATGGCAATCACACAGACGCGCACACACACACACGCATGCACACACGCATGCACAGACAGGCACACACACGCACACACACCTGCCGAGAGCTCAGCACACACACACACACACACACACACACACACCCCCGGCTGGGTGGGTGGCTTTACAAAAAAAAAGACATAGACAGGCAGACAGGCAGACGTCACTGTAATGCAACGTAGCGTAGACAGAGAGACACACTCGCGACAAGCGATATTAATAATTTATTCACAAATCTATAAATATAGCGGATAGTTTGCGAGTCCTTTTTCTTTTTTGTACCGTTTCAGAATCGCATTAAAAGCCACGACCCGGGAGTGTCTGTCGCCTCCTCACACAAATAAGCCACAAAACGAGGCGACATACTGTATACCCGAGTCATGGGCGGGAAATAAAATCTGAAAATACGCACGGTTTAATATATATATATGTATATCTATATTAATATATATATATATATACAGAGGCAGTGGAGCAAAATGGCGACTTTATTATCACGACAAGGAGGAGAGTGTATAAAAAAAACAACCCTTGCTTGCGCTGGGCTGGGAGGAGAGAGAGAGAGAGAGCGAAAAGAAAGCCACAGAAATGAAATGAAATCTGTTTTTTTTTGTGTGGCGTCACGTCACGTCGTGTCGACGACAGTGAAAGCGAGAAAAGAAAAAGCCACGCGATAGAGATCGTGACAACGGCGCGAAAACGCCGCGCGATAGATCGTGACATGGACACGAAAACGACCGAAACGGTCGTTTTCGTGTCCATGTCACGATCTATCGCGCGGCGTTTTGCGTTCACTTCACTCCATTTTTTTGGCGGGGTTGTCGTTACTCAAGTCGTGGTGGCTTCTTCTTACCTTGTGTCGTGGTGGTTATGTCGTTTTATGTCGATATATAATCCACCCCCCCCTCTCTTCCCAGTACAGTACAGTACAGTACAGTACGGTACGGTAACGTGGTGGTGGTGGTGGTGGTGACGGGTGGTGGTGGTGGTGTTGTTGTCGGGTCGGGTCCCACTGTACTCCACCTTTTTTTTTTTTTTTTTTTTTATTATTGGCACTTGAGCAACTCTCCCGCCCGCTGCCTGCCTGCTGCTGCCTGGCTGCCTGCCGCTTGCTGCTGTAGTCTCTCTCTCTCTCTCTCTCCCTCTCTCTCTCTCTCTCTCTCTCTCTTAAAAGGCGCACAAACTCAACACAAACTCTCGCGTTATTATAATGATTACTCCTCTGCTCTGTGTGTCAATACGAGGCGCGGGCGCGGGTGCGGGTTCGGTCTTCTCTTAATAAAACGCGGGTTTTATTTTTTTTTTTTGCGTGTGGCGCTGCGGGTTCCCTTCCGACGTAACGTAACGCACGGCGTTCGCGCTCATGACGAGGAAATAAATATACAATAATCAGCCAATAGTAGCAGATTACAACACTTTTAATCTGTTATCTACTGTGTATCATGTGCTCTCATCATCATCATCATCATCATCATGTGCAATATTCTTGATAGTCTCTAGATCATGTGCAATACTTCCTCTTAACATTATTATTATTATTATTATTATTACTACCTATTACACTTCAATTATTGCCAAATTGCTTTTGCTGACTGACTGAATATCCTATGTTACCTATATTTGTATACTTCACCTATATTTGTATACTTCTCCTCGGACTTAAATAAATCTGTAAATCTGTTATTTTATTTATATTATTCTGCTGTTAATTTTCTCTATTGTTTTATTCTATTGCTATGCAACCGGGCACAAGAATTTCCTTGGGGATGAATAAAGTTCTATCTTATCTTATCTTATCTTGTATATACCCGATCCACTGTCCCAGAACGCTCACAACCAGATGATGGTGGATCATATACAGTATAAGCCAATATGAGTTCACCTAATATAATAATAAGATAAGATCAAATAGAACGTTATTGATATATTGATAATGGTAAGAGGAAGTATTGCTCATGATTTAAAGAATATTAAGAATATGCGCAATATGCCCCATCATAGGGACTGTGTGACCGCCCTATATGGTGGATTTATTTGTCAATCATTTGTCTTTTTACACATGTGAGAATACATTCATAAAACATCCTACAGGCTTTTAAAGTCATGGTGACAAGATTGGAGAAGTTGTTGAAAAGGATGATTTCTTGTGTGTTGTTGAAGATGATGAAGGAGTGTGTGTGTGTGTGTGTGAGTGTGCGTGTGTGTGCGCGTCTGTGTGCGTGTGTGTGTGCGTGTGTGTGTGATAGTGTGTGTGTGTGTGTTCAACATCCTCATGTTTGTTTGGACTAATAGTTAAAGCAGATGTTTCGATTTGTGGTCATGGTGCCAGATATCATGACCCTGTTTCCATATATAGCGGGGTTATTATTTCCTGCCATAGGCCTATCCGGTCACAACAGTAAATATCAATAGTAGAGAGATTTCAGATGAGTTTGAAACTTATTTGAAACCCTAACAATGACAATTGCTGCAGGTGCCAGTGAAGCATGGGTGGCTCTAGGGAGGGGGCAACAGAGGCCAGGGGCCCCCTGTAACACTGACCTTGGACCCCCCCCTGTGCCTCCCGAATGAAAAGTCTACAATAATGATACAGGGATATGTTTTATTTTGTTTTCATTATTGTGATTGATTTAAAAAAAAAAAGTAGCTCACTGCAAGTTACTGAAACAAATACCAATCATGGTATTTTATGTTGTTGTTGTTTTTAGTTCGCCATTACTTTATATACTGAACTAAACATTTCAAAAAGCTTGAACACTTGAATGTGATTGTGCCCCTTTGACAAAACAACTGGCCCCAGTCTGCAGGCCCCCACAGTAACATTATGGGTCTAGAACCACAACTGCACGGAATGGAAACAAATATACATTGTGTGACAAAAGGTGTCCACAATAACAACATGCTAAATCGAAGTCAGAGGTCAGAGAAAGTAAAAACGATTTTAAAATTCCCCCCCCCCCAAATATTCCTAAAACTACCCTCAATATTCCGCAAGGGGGCAGTGTTGTCCCTCCATATCGCAGGGACGTACAGACAGACCTACAGTTAAGACAGACCTTAAGTGTTAATCTCGGTGTTAATGACAGTTCACCTCCTCGACTCAAGACACATTGGGCTGATGACGCCGACCTACAGTTTGCTAAAGCCCACCAAATGCTCATTGTTCAAACTTTAAACCATGGGATTAAACATGGGTGTAGTGCTGTGTGGTAGCCTAATTGGCAGAGCTGTAAAAAACAATCAACTAAATAGGCCTGTTCAGTGTTTAAATATCCCTTAAAGAGATGGTGTGTGGCCCTGTGTGGCCCTGCAGGACACTTTGAAGACAATAATAATAATAATAATAATAATAGTCATGATGATGATACAATAATAATAATCATAATAATAACGCACCTGGATGCGTACCAAGGTGCACCCTTCCAGGTGAGTTATTTTCTTCCAAAGCGTTCCTTCTCCTGGAAAGGGTTTCTTGTTTTCTAATATGTGAATCTGTGAAGGACCAACGCCACTGGCATCAACACAGGACAATGACAACAACAACAACAACATATATATATATATGTATTTTACATATTGGTGTTGGTGGGTAATTAATTATAGCCTGAAAGGACGACATCTTCTATGTTATTAACAAGGTCAATCACAGGTGAGATGCATACCATTGCTCAGTAATGAATCCCTGGTGTGTGTGTGTATGTGTGTGTGTGTGTGTGCGTGTGCGTGTGCGTGTGTGCGTGTGTTTACAGGCCGTCAGAGGAAGCCACTTGGTATATTGATTGCTCCTGAGTGACGTTTTATGTTAGTGTTAATTACAACTTGGAAGGCTGCTCTTTCTTCTTCTGTCAGTACTTGATGACAGGGATAGGGATATTAATGTGTAACAGATATTTCACGACACAGGGGGGAGTGATCGTGAGCGACTAAAGGAACGCGCCCATATTTCCATTGTTCTGAACTGTTATTACATTTTGAATAATGTCAATTCATGGCGAAACAAGCAGTTTTCTATTAATTTAAAATGCATAGAGCGAAATGGTTACACATGGATGCACATTTTTTTATCGAGAGCTTAGCGTAAATATAAGGGTATAATGTACAGTTGCTTGATATGCATGGAGAAAATAATTGCACGGGAGTATCACACTTTTTGCACATGTTTATTCTAAAAAGACAGCTTTCATTTTTTTCCATATTTTTTTTTTTTTAAATGTCAGATATAATATATATCAGATACTTCTCTGTTCCCTTTTGCATATCATCCCCTCTAACAAACAATACCACCATTATCCGACCGAGTAAAGCGTCACATTTCCAAATATACTGTACATCGATGTCAAAAAATAAACCCAAGAGTGTCTTTTCTTCATCACTTCGCTAGCAGACAGTGGTTCACTTCCGACTTGCCCCAGCAGAAGTCCTCAAAAGTCGGGATCGATGGGCTTGGTGATCAATAAGAAGCAGCAGCCAACGCTTTGTTCCTGTATTCCTGTGTTTGTACCACGAATGAAACTTCTAATTTTCTCTGTTTTCCCTCTCGCTCCTCAATTAAAGAGAGCTCTGCGCCAGACGTCATCATCACAGTATAGACGGTGTTCTGGGCTTTTGAAAGAAATGAATACAATGCTATCAAGGATGTAAACGGACAGGGACAGACGTTGTAAAACCAGGCAGATACACATGATGCACTTTCTTCATCGTTATTTTATTATAAAGTGAGCACTTCCTAAACGCAACGGCATTAAGACGCCGTCGGTCCGGCCTGCTACAAAAAAACGGCCACGTGAGCCACAATAGTGAATAGAAGCAGTAGAGGCTATTCGTCTTGGTTGTCCTCAATTCCAGTATAATTACAAACCTAAAGTACAGCCACATTCTACACGAACAAACGGTTTACATTGTTTTAAACAATCTATTTAGTGTCTTCCATTGATTGTTATATTGGTATACCGATATATTGATTGAAGATACACAGAAGGTATTTGTGAGTGCTATGATCAATGAGCACTATTGTGTTTTGTCATGTATTGTGTTTTATTTAAAGGGGCAATCTCAGCAATTTCAGTTGTGTCCTTTTTGGCGCCCCCACATGGCGATACACGGTAATTGCAGGTGTGGGATCCAAGCAATAGCCTGTGTCACGTAAGTCAGTTGGCAGTTGGCTATACCCTCCACCCTGGCAGAACAACCACTGCCGGGTGTTGGAAAACACATCACTAACTTGCACCGCTTGTGAATTTTTTAACGGGAATGTCGCTATTCCCGACAACATTCATAATACTGCAAATGCAAGGGTTGTCATCGATCACCATTATGTTGTGTTAACTCATTCAGTGACAGATAGTGACTTGGTAGACGTTTATTCGCATGGAAATCTTTGAGATAATTACTTTAACGATGAAAAAAGTGATGCATTTCCAAAATGATAGTCCTGAGAGGAAAATGCTACGGGACCTATTCATGAAGAATTGATCATAATCGCAATGATAATATTATTCAAAAGAAACTAGGAGCAACTTTTTTTTTGCCAGATGTGTTCTTTTTCCAGTTTCAAGTGGTCAAACGGTGTTACATGAAAATTCCCTTCCATAGGATCATTGAAAAAAAAACATTGACTTACAAGTCCAATTAATCTCCATTGTCATATATTAATGGTTATAAACGTAATACAGTACATAGGTAACACAAAACCACACAGCACGACGTATGTGCTTCCGACGTATGTGCGCATGGAATGTGGACATTCCACAACAAGCCTCTGTGGGGAATTTCGATTTTTCCGAAATTGCTGCTTAACTCAATCTCAATGGAGATAAAAGACATTTTGATTTTCTTTCTGATAAGAGTGTGACTGAGATATGCATCTATAGTCGCTGGGGGTTGTGAACCTTACATCTTATCGCTATGTTACAGTGCCCCCCCCCGCCCCACCTCACCCCCACCTCACCTCAACTCACCCCCACCTCACCCCCACCTCACCCCCACCCCCCCGTCCATTGCCCCCTGTGATGCGGGGAGGTTTTTTGTCTCCTGCTTTCTGTGCCTGTGAAGTAGATTGGCCGTGTTTGAATGAGAATCCTCCAGTCTGCTTGGCACGTCGTCTATAGACTTGTCCTCTTCCCCTTTCACGCGGCCGGTCTCCCCTCACATATCTGCGCGCAGCAGCAGCTCCTCCCTGGCTCCGGGAGCCGCATTGTGGCAGCGGGAAGAGGGAAAGGCCTGCCAACCGGATCAAGGGATGAGCTAAGAGAAGTTTCCAAAGGAGGCTGTGAAGAAGAGAGAGAGAGAGAGAGAGAGAGAGAGAGAGAGAGGAGGAGGAGGAGACAGTGAGAGAGTGAGACAGCGAGAGAGAGAGAGAGAGAGAGAGGGGAATACATAATTAAGATTCGAAGAGATAGAAGTCCTGGAAGTCGCAGAGGCTATGTCCTAATTTACCATGCACACACGCGCACACACACACACACACACACACACACACACACACACACACATGCACGCACATGCACGGGCACGCACACACACACACACACACTGCCCTCTGTTTAACCCCGATTCCCGGCTTCACTTTACAAAAGGACAGGCATGGGTTCAGGGCCCCTTCAGGGGAATGAGTTGTTTCCCCGAGTAATCCCCCCCCCCCCCCCCCCCCCTCCACCCCCTAACAATGAAGCAGAAGTGTACGCCTCAGCAGTAAGTGAGAACACCGTAAGGCTGGCAATTAACAAGTGTGGAGAAATATGTTGCGGGAAGCAATACGCATTATGCAGTTCTAACATCACCGCCGTCGCCGCCGTCGCCACCAGTCAGTGGCAGTAAAAACACACTAGTAGACGAGACGACAGCAGCCAGATCGTCCCGCTAGACGGCCGTCCAAATGTGTCTCAGCTGAGCGACACAGCGAACGCAAAGGATCATCGGACACATACGGTCACAATAACAATAACCTCGTCCCCTCACACCCCCCCCCACCTCCTCCTCCTCCCCCTCCGACGGCCATAAAGGAGCCGATCGTTCAGGATTTAACCAAATGACACGCAAGCCGCGGGCGACACGCGCCAAACACCTGGCCTTCCGCCTCGCCAGCATTTTTATTATTATTATTATTATTATTATTATTGGTATCCGCCTCTCCCCTCTCAGCACAGCCAGCAGCAGATGTGGCCAGGTGGTTTCCCTGACAACAAGCCATCCGTCCTGTCCTGAAACGACACCGGGCGGGAGACAGCGGGATGCCGCCGTCGCCAGGCCACCGTCGCCCCCCACCATCACCATCACCACTCACCGCCACCACCCACCACCGCCACCACGGCCGCCGCCACTCTCAGATCGTTGCCATTTAAGTGCTATGCTCCTCCTTCCTCCTCCTCCTCCCTCCCCCCCCCCCCTCCCCTCCCTCCCTCCCTCCCTCTCTCTCTCTCCCCTATAGCGTGGGATTAGCCACATGTCCACAGACCCCATGCTGTGTGTGTGCACCCAGTCACGCGAGGGCTAAAAAGGTGCGAGAGCGCCACTGGCAGCGGCGATTTGATGGTAGTGGTGGGGCAAGGCACACCCGTATGGTCACGCCATAGAAGTGCTCGTCCAACACTTTATTATTCGTCCATATATTAAAATTAGCACAACATGTACGACAAACCACCCGAATACTCTTATCCAATTGGCGACCACTTGTGATTAATTGTATTTGTGCTTCATTTGTTAGTGGTGTGGTGAAATGTTTCTTAGATTGTTTGATTTTCTTGTCTTCATTGGCTCATTTAATTCATTTTGAGGAATACACGACTAATTAGACATTAGACAGACGTTATGACGTCATTCATTTAATCTCAAGCTGCATCTTGCATTTGGACAAAGTATCTCTCGATGCATTTATCATGTAAGTCACAGAGGCCTATAAGTTACGATTACAACTATAAGTCACACGATGTGCCCTTAATCAATCAAGTTTATGAGATATTATACCCCAGAAAGTAGTGTTTTTCATTTGAGGGCTAACACAAGGCCTGCGTTGTTCAGTAGGAGATAAGGTAGGATATAATAATAATGAAAACAACATTAACCTTGTCAATTATATAATTAGGCTATGAAAGACCAAATAATAACTAATCACAATTTGGCCATGTACAACATTCATAACATCATTATAAATATGCTGCAGATATGCCCCGGCCAGCAA
The DNA here is from genome assembly GCA_002895965.2 of Coryphaenoides rupestris. Classification (NCBI taxonomy): domain Eukaryota; kingdom Metazoa; phylum Chordata; class Actinopteri; order Gadiformes; family Macrouridae; genus Coryphaenoides; species Coryphaenoides rupestris. Next base: position 13,217 of record PIJE02001949.1, on the reverse strand, counting down.
TTTCGTTCCTCCAGATGCAGGAAAAAAAACGTCTGTTTGGTACAGACCCCCAACAAATGTCCCATCATGAGTTTTATCCAGTGAAAATGAACATTGTTATGCAAATATGACCACAGTGAATCAAATTGCAATCGCAATATCTGTCAAAATATTCGCAATTTATTATGATATCGTTCAGCCCCTATGGTTGTGGTGGATCGGACACATACGTACACACAAACAGACACGAACGCACACACGCACGCACACACACACACACACAAACACATAAAATACGATATAAAAATTATACAGCCAGACACAGGGGGGAGACCGAGGGGGAGATATTTAAATGGAGAATTGTGTCTTCCCCTGAAAGATGTCCTCTTAAACTCGCTTCCCAACGGGATCGTCAAATGGGAGATGAGATGGGGGAGGCGGGTGCGAGAGAGAGGAGAGGGAGAGAGAGAGGGCGAGAGACACCGGGCCGACACCAGAAAGGCGAACGGGCAAACATGTTTTTTTGTGTTCGGCTATTTTCTCCCCCCTTTTCTCCCAGCCTGTCAGGCTCCAAGGTTCGTTCATATTCTAATTCATAGCTACAGTTCAGCTGGCTGACACACAGCCGCCAGGACCTCTCTGTGAGGCCCCGCAAGGGCACACACACACACACACACGCACACACACACACACACACACACACACACACACACAAATCAGAGGACTCCAAAACCACAAGGTTACCCTGACGATCTCCCATAGCAACCAAATGGCTGTTGAATGTTTCATTGTTATTTATTTTTTTATTGTCATTTGAAGGGGAAGTGTGAGTGTGAGTATGTGTGTGTGTGTGTGTGGGTGTCTGTGTGCGTGTGTGTGTGTCTGTGTGTGTGCGTGTGTGTCTGTGTGTGTGCGTGTGTGTCTGTGTGTGTGCGTGTGTGTGTGTGTGTGTCTGTGTGTGTGCGTGGGTGTGTGTGTGTGTGTGTGTGTGTGTGTGTATGATCATCCCGTTTTAGCTAATCACCACTGGGGCCCCGGAGACAAGCACAGATGGCTACACACACACACACGCACAGACACACACACACACACATGTGCACGGAAAAACAAACAGCAAAGATCCACGAAGATCAGATGTGTTCAGTTGGGAGGACTGGGGGGGCGGGGGGTGGGGGGGGGGGGGTTACCATGGAGACGGAATACAAACAGTCTGAGAGAGCGAGAAGGGACGGCGATCCCGTAAGCGGGGGGGGGGGGGGGGGGGCAGCCAGATGCTGCGGGTCGGCCCGAGAGCTCCAGAGAGCACTTGTGGAAGTCGATCCATATTCACTTAACTCATTAGGTCTGCGATCGTCGGCAGCCTCTAAATATGGACGGCGGTAGCTCAGGAGGAGGAGCTCGGAAGGATCCCGGGCTCCGTCCCACGAGCGAGCGAGCGAGCTAAGTGTCTGGGTGTCTCTGAGCAAGACAGACATAAAGCGACAACGGTTCCCGACGAGCTGGCTGTTGTGTTGACAACACCGGCGTCGGTGTGTGAATGTGTGTGTGTGTACAGTATGCATGTATGAATGAATGAATGGGTGAATGTGAGGCAGACCTACTATGTTACAGCAGAACTTGTGAATGGGCGGAGTTAGGCCTTGTTTCCTGTTTCGTTACAGAGATGTTACTCCGGAGAAATTAAATCACAGAGAAAATTCATTCGCATGTGTGGATGAAGCCTTCAGAGCGGTGTGGATTTGAAACCAATAAAGAATTTCTTTACTGATGCTGGCCTCCATGATGATGACGACTGGTCGAAACAAATATGAAGCTCACGATTAGATATTAATTACAAGATTCGATGTTAATCCAATAATGAAAGTCTGATTTGAGACCATGAGGTCAGTAAAGTCTGTAAAGTCTGCACGTCGGCAGTGTGTGTGTTGAGGGACGTTGTCAGTCAGACTACTGGATTAGCTTCAGCCAGATTCCCTGTGTGCGCTTTTCCATGTGAAAGCACACACACACAGAGGCAGCGTTATGCAGGCTTTTTCGCTCCGTGTTGTGTGTGTCCCACAAGATCGCGGGATCTCTGTATATATACATTTACATTTAGGGGCATTTGGCAGACGCTTTTATCCAAAGCAACTTTTGGATAAAGAAACAGCAATATGGTGTTGTACATAAAGATAAGAATAGAACAGGATTCAAGACTCGTCCAAATACCACAAGGACATACACAACAACACAACAACAACAACAAGTAATACAAATAGCAATGACTAGCGTCGGTCCTCACTGTATAAGAGGGGCTTGAGGCTTTGCGATGAGGCTACACTAGCAAATAGTGGACAGCAGCTCGTCATTGCATTCCCCTTTGAAACGAGTGTAGACTTATGAGATTCTTTCTTTGTCTTTTTCTTTTCTGTCTTTGTTCTTTCTGGTTGTCTTTCGTTAAGCGGCGCGGTTCTGCCCTCCGATTCTCCTGCTCTCTGTTCTACTGATTTGCATGTATCAGACACCCCAGCGCCCCGGAACACTGCTGACTCCACATATAACTCTGTCTTGTACTACACACACACAAACGCACACACACACACACGGGTGCACACACATATGAACATGCATACACACACGCACGTACACACGTGTACACACACACACACACACACAGACACATCTGCATGCACACACACACACACACACACACACACACACACACACACACACACACATACAGACACACGCACGCACACACATACACACATGTACACGCACACACACACACACACAGACACACACACATACACATACAGACACACGCACGCACACACACACACATACAGACATTCACACACACATGTACACACACGTGCACACACGTGCACACACACACGTACACACGCACATACACACACATACACATACAGACACACACACACACACACACATGCACACACACACATGTACACACACACACACATCAGTCAGACTACTGGATTAGCTTCAGCCAGATTCCCTGTGTGCGCTTTTCCATGTGAAAGCACACACACACAGAGGCAGCGTTATGCAGGCTTTTTCGCTCCGTGTTGTGTGTGTCCCACAAGATCGCGGGATCTCTGTATATATACATTTACATTTAGGGCATTTGGCAGACGCTTTTATCCAAAGCAACTTTTGGATAAAGAAACAGCAACATGGTGTGGTACATAACGATAAGAATAGAACAGGATTCAAGCATTCATAATGGCAAGGTTAAAGTGGGACTAACGACCAACCGTGATCAATAACACGGTCTCTCTCAAGACCCCTCCAAACACCGCAAGGACATACACAACAACAACACAACAACAAGAAATACAAACAGCGATGACTAGCGTCAGTCCTCACTGTATAAAAGGGGCTTGAGGCTTCATGAGGCTACACTGGCAAATAGTGGACAGCAGCTCGCATTGATTCCCCTTTGAAAACGAGTGAGGTTATGAGATTCTTTCTTGTCTTTTTCTTCTTGTCTTTTTCTTCTTGTTCTTTCTGGTTCCTCTTTCGTTAGCGGGTCGGTTCTGCCCTCCGATTCTCCTGCTCTCTGTTCTACTGATTTGCATGTATCAGACACCCCAGCGGCCCGGCACACTGCTGACTCCACATATAACTCTATCTTGTACTACACACACAAACGCACACACACACACACACACGGGTGCACACACATATGAACATGCATACACACACGCACGTACACACACACACACACACACGTACACAGACACATCTGCATGCACACACACACACACACACACACACACACACACACATACAGACACACGCACGCACACACATACACACACACACACACATGTACACACACACACACACACACACACACACACATACACATACACACACACACACACACACACACACACACACACACACACACACACACACACACAGCACACACACACACACACACACACACACACACACACACAAAATGTTCAACATGTCTCTTAGTATGTCATTAGCCAATGCCTGGAAGACGGCCGGGGCATTGGTTAGGCCAAAAGGCATCACTAGGTATTCAAAATGTCCAAGATGAGTGTTGAAGGCCGTCTTCCACTCATCCCCCTCCCTGATGCGTAC
>PIJE02001948.1:74342-91798 GCA_002895965.2 Coryphaenoides rupestris | reverse complement strand
GGAGATCGGAGTGATATAGAGCGTGATGGAGGGAGGGATGGAGGGAGGAAGGGAGGGAGGGAGGGAGGGGGAGAAAGAGTCGTATGACCAAAAGAAAAAAAGAAAAAAGCAGTTAAACGTAGTCGGGGTTGGCAGAGCAGATTATGCTCGCCACGGAAAGACCATCTGGGACCCAAATATAGGTCCTGGATGGGTGCTCCGCGCAGGGCTCAGGGGAACAGGAAGAGAAGCCGGATGGGACAGTGAGGGGGGTGGGTGGTGGGGGGGGGGTTGCGTGGGGAAGGCTGGGGCTGGGGGTGGGTGGGGGTAGGAAGTGGGATGATGCTGTAACTTCCCTTGAGAACCTGCCTTAGGAACCATCGGCATGTACAGTACAAGGTCATCCATAATGTGCTGTATGTGTGTGTGTGTGTGTGTGTATATGTGTGTATGTGTGTGTGTGTGTGTGTGTGTGTGTGTGTGTGTGTGTGTGTGTGTGTGTGTGTGTGTGTGTGTGTGTGTGTGTGTGTGTGTGTGTGCGTGTGTCAAGTGTGTGTATATCTGTGTGAGTGTGTATGTGCTTGAGCATTTATATACTGTATGTATGTGTGTGTGTCTATGTTTCTAAGGGCTTTTGGGAGTTCAGAGTGACTTGGAGAATTAATCACATCATACGGTGGTTGGATGCGGTGGTTGGATACGGTGGTTTGGTACGGTGGTTGGGTACGGCGGTTGGATACGCCGGTTAGATGCGGTGGTTGGGTACGGTGGTTGGGTACGGTGGTTGGGTACGGTGGTTGGATGCGGTGGTTGGGTACGGTGGTTGGGTACGGTGGTTGGGTACGGTGGTTGGATACGGTGGTTGGATACGGTGGTTGGGGGGCAGAACACAGATAGGAGGGTGAGAGCGAGAATGATGAACATGACATCAGTGAGGATAAGATAAAAGGAGGAGAGGGAGAGGGAGAACAAGAGAGACAAAGACAGAATGAACGAGAGCAAGAGATACAACAGAATGAAGTCAAGGGGAGCCAGGGAGAGAGAGGGAGAGAGAGGGAGAGAGAGAGAGAGAGAGAGAGGAGAGAGAGAGAGAGAGAGAGAGAGAGAGAGAGAGAGAGAGGGGGAGGAGAGAGAGAGAGAGAGAGGAGAGAGAGAGAGGAGAGAGAGAGAGAGAGAGAGAGAGAGGGAGAGAGAGATAGAGAGAGAGGTAGAGAGAGATAGAGAGGTAGAGAGGGTTAGAGAGAGGTAGAGAGAGAGGGAGAGAGAGAGAGAGGGAGAGGTAGAGAGAGAGAGAGAGAGAGAGGGAGAGAGAGGGAGAGAGAGGGAGAGGGGGAGGAGAGAGAGAGAGAGAGAGGGAGAGAGAGAGAGAGAGAGAGAGAGAGAGAGAGAGAGAGAGAGAGAGCGAGAGAGAGAGAGAGAGTGAATGAGAGAGAGAGGGTGAGAGAGGAGAGGAGAGAGGTGAGAGACAGAGAGGGAGAGGAGAGAGGGGTTGTGAGTGTGTGTTTGTGTGTGTGTGTGTGTGTGTGTGTGGTGTGGTGGTGTGTGTGAGAGTGGGTGTGTGTGGTGTGTGGGGTGTGTGGGTGGTGGTGTGTGGGGTGTGTGGGGTGTGTGGGGAGTGTGTGTGTGTGTGTGTGTGTTGGGGGGGTGGGGGGGGGGGGGGGGGGGGGGGGGGGGGGTGTGGATCAAGACCAGGCAGGCTGCAGGCTGATGACAGTGAGATAGAACAGAGCCGATGGAGCCCGTGGGCACACATACATATTCCATCTCCGTCCTCAAAGCTCCCTTTCACAGGATATACAGGCAACTCTCCATCCCTCTCTCTCCACCCCCCCAACCCCACCCCTTTCTCCCACAAAATTCCCCCTCCCCTTTCTTCTCTCATTCTATTCCTCCCTGCAATAGCACTATGAATAATTGAACCCGCCCCCCCACCCCCACCCCCACCCGCCCCGCCCACCCCTCCACCCTGGATTTCTTTCTTTGCCAGAGCTCTGCAATAGCACTATGAATAATTGAACAAACCCGAGTTGGGATTGAGAATCTCTGTTGCTGGGGTCTGCCAGTGTGGCAGTCAAGGCGAGTTTCTCCCTCTTCGTTCTCCCCTCCTCTCTTGGAAAATAAATAAATCCAATCATACCATCATAAAAATAAGAAAATCCCAGACCATCCAGTTTCGTTTTCATATACCGCGTGCGTTTTTCCTGTGAAGGCTGGACAAGACGAGCCAAACAAATAAAAGCTGCACAGTGACGCCTGTGAAGGCTGGACAAGATGAGCCAAACAAATAAAAGCTGCACAGAGATGTGAAGGCACGCAACACTCACAGAAAGACAGACAGACAGACAGACAGACACGTACACCCACAGACAGGCATGGACACACCTGGATGGAAACAGGTGAAGCAAGCATTCCTGCCCTGAGCTGACCCTTGTGAACCTGTGGCGAGACATGTGGACTCGGTAGCTCCACAGCTGCCCGGTGGTAGCTTGGTGAAAGCTTCGTTATTGCTTTGTTATAGCTTGGTGGTCGCTTGGTGGTAGCTTGGTTGTAGCTTGGTGCTAGCCTAGTGGTAGCTTGGTTGTAGCTTGGTTGTAGCATGGTCGTAGTTTAGTGGTAGTTTGGTTGTAGCTTGGTGATAGCTTGGTTGTAGTTTAGTGGTAGTTTGGTTGTAGCTTGGTGATAGCTTGGTTATAGCTTGGTTGCTCTCAGAGTCTCTTGCTTTCGCTTACACATACACCCACTGCCTCAATGACATTGATGTCTTTGCGTTGGTTTTTCCTTCCACTGGACTCTGTGCTTAATATTCTTGAGTAAAAATGGAAACAAAGTTTGCTCTAGGACTACTGTGTGTCTGTCTGGTGTCTGTCTCCATATTGTGACATCATTCAATGGGCAGGACACTGAAAATCCAATTTAAAATAAAGAAGATGGAGATGTTATGTTAGAAGTTGGAAGAAGTATGTGGCGCGTGTGTGTGTGTGCATGTGTGCGTGTGTGTGCATGTGTGTGTGTATGTGTCTGTGTGTGGGTGTGTTAGCAGAGGCTTCCCAGAGAGATGGAGAAGCTTTAGCTTTAGATAGATGGACATTTATTAAATTCATTTTGACAGGTGGTTGTGCGTGCGTGTGTGTGTGTGCATCTGTGCATGTGTGTGTGTTTGTGTTAATGGTGCTTTGTTGGCAGATAGAGGAGAAACAAGAAGAAGAAGAAGATCTTTATTAAATCCACATATGTAATGGTCACACAACACACAGCAGTAAGTGGTGGCCGCCAAACACACACACGCGCATGCAGGGAGGGTGGCCCGTGGAAATGTGTCCTCTGCATTTGACCCATCCTGCTGCCCCTCCAGGGGCAGCCAGGAGCAGTGGGCAGCCATTTGACGGCGCCCGGGGACCAACAGCTCCAGGTTTTACGTCCACATCTTGGTCAGGGATGTGGACAGGAGAGGCGATCTTCACATGTTTTTAATTGGGGTTCTTTTACTCCGTAAGGAGACCCCACGGAGCACAGGGAGAACATGCAAACTCCACACAGAAAGGCTGGGAGATCACCCACCTGGGCACCCCACAGTCAATAGCGCCCCAGGCGGGAATCGATCCCAGAACCTTCTTGCTGTGAGGCAGCAGTGCAAGCACTGTGCCACCGTGCCCCTTAAACAGAATGTATGTGAGTATGAATGTAGGTTTTTGACAGCAGAAGCTGGTGAGAGCATGCATTTTTTTCATGTGCATGTGTGTGTGTGTTTATGTGTGGGTATGCTCTAGTTTAAACTTAATTGGCCCAGATCTGCCATTCACTACAGTTGGCTCCACTGCTGTCCGGGTGGCCTCCCGTGGGGGGAGCAGCCATACGGGGGAACATAGGACATATTGAAGCTGTTTCTCCACTCACTATACACACGGACACATGCACGTACACGCACACTCACGCACGCACACACACACACACACACACACACACAGACACATGCGCGCACACTCACACTCACACACCCACACACACACACACGCACACACGCACAGACACACACGGACACATGCGCGCACACGCACACCCCCCCACACACACACACAGACACATGCACGCACACTCACGCACCCACACACACAAACACACACACACACACACATAATGACCCACCCATTTTGTCACCATCTGTAAATTAAAACAAAAGTTGGACACTCCAAATAGGTCAGGGCCCACCCCCACACACACACACATATAGTTCTGTGTATACATATACAGTATGTAAATATAACATCAAGATGCTGCCGCAGATGGCTGCGTCTGTGTTTTGGTGCATACTTATTTTTTATATACAGTATATTTTTATAATTCTTTGCAATTTTTAGAATTTCTATGTTATTACTCTGTGTTCAATGTTAGGTACCAATTGCACAAAAGCAAATTCCTTGTTTGTAAAAACTAAGGCAATACAGCTGCACTGATTCTGATTCTGGTTCTGATTTCTGATTCTGATACATTACTTTCTTTCCCCCGCTCTGACACCCAAATCACAACATGCATCTCTAAATGTCTGGCTGACATCAGCAGATGGACAACCGCCAACCACCTGAAGCTCAACCTCGACAAGACTGAGCTTCTCTTCATACCGGGTAAAGACTGCCCTCAGATGGACCTACTTGTCACCATTGAGGACACCGAAGACTCCCCTTCACCGACTGTGAGGAACCTTAGCGTGGTACTGGATGGCAACGCAAACATTACCTGTAGAATTGCTCTCTGCAACATCCCCAAGATCTGACCCGTGAAGCAGCACAGATCCTGGTCCAAGCGCTCATCATCACTCGCCTTGACTACAACAACTCCCTCCTGGTTGGACTGCCTGCCTCCATTATCAAGCCCTTACAACGCATCCAGAACGCAGCAGCGTGCCTGGTGTTCAACTTACCAAAAATTCTCCCATGTAACCCCCCTCTTCCGCAACCTCCACTGGCTCTCGGTAATCTCTCGCATTAGATTAAAGACACTGGTACTGGCTACAAGGCTGGTCCAGCGGAACTACCCCCTACCTACCTCTCAAACATTAGATTCAGACCCCACGCCCCAGCTTGAGAGGCTCCACTCAAACAACTTCGGCTTGGATGACTGGGTACCACACCTTCACTGAGAACAGGCAAACATCACTCTGCCAAGTTCCCTAAACCTTCTCTGTTCTGGCACCATAGTTGTTGGAATGAGCTCCGGCTGACGTCAGGACGGCAGAGTCGCTCACCAGCTTCCGCAAGAGACTCAAGACCCACCTGTTTAGAGTTCACCTGGACTCTACATAACCCTTCCCTCTCCTAACCCTAGCACTAACTTACGTCTTTGTACGTCTTGGCACTAAAAGTACTTTGCATTGTTTAGCATATTGTATGTTCTTAGATGTTGGTAATGCACTCAGAATGGCACTTCTGCTCTTATCCCAGCTATTATGCAGGCAACCTAGCAATTATGAAACTCGTTCTATTAGCCTTGCAATTTTGAATGCTTGAAACCTGCTCTATTCTTATCTTCATGTACCACAGCGATATATTGCAGTCTCCTTCAACAAATGTACTTATTCTAAGTTTCTTTGGATAAAAGCGTCTGCAAATTCCCTGAATGTAAATGTAAATGTACATGCATTCACTTTCATTTGAGCAATGTGCATAATGTGAGACTGGCTGTATAGTATAAGTGTGTGTGTGTGTGTGTGTGCGTAAGGATTTTCTCATAATGTAAATGGTATAAATGGTAAATGGATTGCATTTATATAGCGCTTTTATCCAAAGCGCTTTACAGTTGCCTGACATTCACCCATTCATACACCGACGGCGGTGCCAACCATGCAAGGTAACAACCAGAGACTCCTCGACACTTAGCTAGGCGGAGCCCAGGGATCGAACCAGCAACCTTCCTGTTGCCAGACAACCGCTCTTACCTCCTGAGCTAGTGCCGCCCCCAAATCACACACAATGTGTATTAACTAACTAGCGCTAACAAACCAGAATTTGTTAAACAAGTTCACAAATGAAAGGTACTATGAGGTGTGAAAGTCAGAATCAGTGGTGTATGAGGGTGCATGAGTGAGGAGTATGTTGTTAGTGTAAAACAAAAGAAAGCAACGCAACCAAAGCAATCTGAGCTTGGTGAGGGTGAAGGGACCGACACCCTGGTGTCTGGGCAGGCGCGCTCAAATAACCTGGGAACACTGGCCAGGTGTTCCCAGGTTATTTCCATGACCTCAGCTCCACCCAGCCAAGGACCTGAAGTACACACAAAGGATACACAGCACAAAAAATACACAGGACCAAGACAACAGACTGTTGGGCCGGAACACATCCCCCCCATAAAGTCAGGGTCCAAGAGGGAACCCTGGCCTTTAATCACCCAGTCCACCCTCGCTCAGTCTTACATAGCTAATATACACTAAAGCAACAAAGTAAAAAAACACAATACAATATATATGAATAATGCAAAAAAACACCACACCGCTTATGTCCCCAACTGACACTTTAATTCCTGTCTGTGTGTTTGTGTGATATATCAGTATGTGTATATGTGTATGTCAAATCTGTATCTCTGTGTCTGTGTGTGTGTGTGTGTGTGTGTGTGTGTGGGTGTGTACAATCTGTATCTGCAAAACGTGTGTGTACACTGTCAAGCTGAGTCCCAGTAAACTCCTGTTTGTGTCACAGTACAGACGGTGTTGCTGTGAATCTCTGCCAATAACATGGCAGCAGGTGTAATTCCCAGACATACATCTGTTCTAAAATAGTTATGCACAAAGTAACAATTAGGCAAATTAGGCAAAACTACTTTCTGCATGATTAGTGGTCAAATAGAGTAAACAAACAACAACAACAACATTACCACAGGTAGGCCACATGGCAGTGTGCTCGATTAATAGCGAAGCTAACTATTAATGTAGCAAATTGCCAAGAGCTGTCTATTAAAGGCTATTGATATAGACTGAAATATTGTTGAAATGTAAGCTGCTGTCCCAAACCATTTAATAAACTCCCTATCGTTCCGACTAGCAGATGTGTTGATTTTTAACCGTTACTTACCACGCTCCTGGTGGTACTGTAGAGTGTGTGTGGTTGCTGGTTGGCTTCAGCAGCCTCACCTGGTCACCCGAGTCGAGCGGATTAGAGTCTGGGGCTGGGGTGAGGCAGCACACCTGTGGTGCATTGGCTAATCAATGCACCACAGGTTAAACCATCCATCACCACACACACCACACACACACACACACACACGCGAGGAGCACCGACATGTCAAGCACTGACCACCTGCTCTGCCTGCATAACAAAAGCTGTTAAAACAACATCTGCCTGAGTGTGAGGGGCTTGTTGGCCCAGAAAAGCCACTGGAGTGGCCGTGCAGCAGGAGCTTCTGCCGCACGCCACTCAAGTGGCTTTTTCTGGGAGCTCTGGAAGGCGTCAGAGAGGCAGAGGTGTTGAAACAACCACACTTTGTTGACATTTTGGGGAGTGGCGCGGCGGGGGCATGTCGACCGGGCGCTACGTGATCGGAAACACAAGGGCCCGGCGTGGACTTAAAAAGGGCACCCCACCGATCACTTGTCAGCGCCGGCTCAAACGGCAACACCAATTACTCCCCGATTGGCAGACAGTTTAAGCCCCCTCGCGCCTTCCTCTTAATCCCCCCCGGCCTCCCCAGAGTGGCTCTCAGAAACGTAACTTGTAGATTCATTAGGAAAACTTCAGCCCCGCTGACCGGGGGACTCCCACTGAAAATCGTCTTTGGTGAACTCGGCCAAATACTCAATGTTTTTGCGAACACACACACACACACACACTCGCACAAGCAAAGGAGGCTATGCTAGGTTATTTTTGGCCCAGGAGCCTCGTGAGATGATTCATTTCCACGCATAGTCCACCCCCAAACGCACGTCCTGGGACCGCTGCATCTCAGCCAGCCTCCTCTCACAACGTCCAGGGTTGGCTCTGTAGATTCACCTGCTCGGGGGGATCTCAGCTGTGGGCGCTATTTGGGCAACCGGAGACGGGTCTCACTTATTACATCTATGTTTACCACTTTGAGGTGCTATCCATAGAAGAGGTGTCCTTAAATTCCCTTCGGGGGTTGGCGTTCTTGCTCGAGTGTTTGTCTCGGGGAACACAAACAAGTCAACATTGAAATCTATTTTTCCCATTCCCCTGGAATTGTCTGCATTCTCTAATCACAGGGGCGGCTTCGGGATTTAAAATCTAAACTAAATCAGTGTCAGAATCGTGGTGAACGTTCAAATGCTAACTAGTTGTTAACTTAACTAGTTACCTTACAAAGCCCTGAGTCATGCAACATAAGATGTGTGGATAATATGTGTGGGTCTAAGTACGAGTTTACTTACGGCAATACACGTACACGTGAGGCGTAATTGTGACCCCGTGGCGTTCCATATTTACTGGGTGCCTTACTGGAAAACAAGACTGAATGAGTGTGTGGGTGGAAATGTGGGTGGCGCGCACACACACACACATGCAACAGTTACATCTAGAGATGCCGCAAGCTTGCCAATGCGCCGTGTTTTTAACAGCTCTTCAACCTTTTTCGGTTGTCAAGATACTTCGATCTGTTTACCTTATCTGCTGCCTGTTGGTTTAGAGACTGTTTACCCCGCTGTAAGCACTGGGGCCGTCCAAGCAGCGGCTCTGCTTGTCTTTAGCACTCGTGGCTCGTTAAAGTGGCTCACCACGTATGATTTACATTCCGAGGAGTGACTTCACTCCCCCCTTGTTTAATATGCGAATCCCTGTGAGGCGTCTGCGATGAGGGGATGCATAAACAACCAAGACAGAGCGCGGCTGTGTGATCTCATACGATCCAAACCTCTTCCGACGCCGTCACTGGAAGTGGTCCGCTTGACGTAGCACTCTTTAATATCAGGTGTGCAGTTCAGTTACTCGATGAAGCAAAGATGAAACAGGTGAAGACGCAAGCTATGCATCGCTTGTTTTAAAGGCAACTAGTGGCCTGGCAGCTCGAGAGCTCAAGAGGGAGAGCAGAGAGAGAGAGAAGGACAGAGCAGGAGAGAGAGAGAGAGAGAGAGAGAGAGAGAGAGAGAAGAGGAGAGAGAGAGAGAGAGAGACGAGAGAGAGAGAGAGAGAGAGAAGAACATCTCCAGTATTTAGCCAGCAGATCAAAGGTTCTATCAACATAACATTTCTAACAAGGACATCCACCTCAGGGAATGTATTATACTACATCACACACACACACACACACACACACACACACACACACACACACACACACACACACACACACACACACACACACACACACACACACACACACACACACACTCACTCACTATTTGCTTCGTGTACTTTGCTCTCATCTGTGCCATGAATGAACAAAACCAAACCAAACAAAACTACAGGTCCCATGTTCAGGACAGATCATATCACGTCATACACCCATCATGTATCACGTAATATGGTTTGATAGCAGACATCTGGAGACCCTCGGCCTGCCCGAGGATCTGGGGATGAAGCAACATCTGAAGGGAGAACGAAGGTGTCAACGTATCAAAACAAATGTTTAAAATCAAACATAAAAGCTGTTTGTGGAACATTTCGCTTTTGCTCTATAGGACTGTCTCGGAAGAATTACAACAACTTTTTGACAAAAGTGATAACAACAGTAAGGTAAGACGCACATACATATTGTGACACACTCAGTGGGGTGAAGAGTCTTCACGAGATTGAAAATAATTAATTCAAGGTCCACACCAGGATTCAATGAAATACACACTTTATCGACTGTAATGGGGAGGGAAAGTTCATGGTTAATAGCAGTGCCAAGTCCGTAATCCATTTGATTCGTCGTAGTCCATAAGCAGGGTCTAGCACACCGGGATGAAGTCTCATACAGATCAGGGCGAGGCAGGCGGGAGGGTAGTCAGGCAGGCGAGGGTCATACACAAGACTGGTTCTCAGACGTTCAAATGCAAAGGCACACAGCCACTTCTTTCTCCTATCACAGAAGTCACACAGCGCATTAATCTCCACTCTTCCGCTTCCACTTCCACTTCCACTTCCACTTCTTCCACGTCCACTTCGTCCACGTCCACGTCCCCCACCACAACCACTTCCACCACTTCAAACGTCGACCTCCACTTCCCAGGTCCTCTCCTATTTATGTCCTGAATACAGGGCGGTGATTGGCTGCCGCCGAGTTCCTCTAACAAGGAATTAGGTATTTCTCCAATACGGATGATTGCCGGTCGAGGCGGCTGTGTCTCAGTGGCTCCCTCTAGGGGCCGAAGTGTGAATGCCGGGAACGAATAATGCTTCCATAGCTCTCCTCTTATGCTCCTCGGTGGCCGGCTGCCACAATATGTACTGTATATCGTTTAAGTATGTACACATTAGAGTGTTGCAGGGGAAGGGCTTCGCCACTTCAATGAGCAGGTTATCAGTCGCACATAATTCAAGGATAAATGTATAATTCAACGACTGTATCGTCACAATGATGCTCATCCGATTTAAACTTGTTGACATCGGTCACCAAGCGTATGCTACAGCAGCGGCATGGAGACTATTGTTCAATAACATAGTGAAATATTGGGTGGATATTTGATGCTCTGTGCTTCTCGACCCACACATGGTCTAGACCAGGGGCGCCTGCTGTTCAGCACCGCTGGACATAGAGGTTCAGACCAGAAGGTGAAACCGGCCGCAGTTTGGTGCAAACAACAAGATTCTGTTCAACTTTTTCAACATTTGGTAACGAATAAACTGAGGGAGAGAGCGAGTCCGGCATGGCTTCATGGGTATCCAGATCCAGACCCCTTGTCGCCATTGTCTTCCTCTGGGGAAAGCAACACGGCCATTTCCGGAGGGGGAATGCCCGACCTCGCCACGTGTTACCGTGGTGAAAAATGTGAAATGATCAAATAATAGAAAAGTATCGAGAGTGGTATCGATAAAGACTTGGATTGTTAAGTTTTGAAAATGGTATCAATATCAATAAAAATGTACGATCCCCATCCCTATTGAGCTGTGGGTGTGTCTTTTAAACTTTAAACTCGAGAACACAGCGCCCGACCTAGCAGCGCGCCTCAACTGAACACACCGTTACCCTCGGCAGTCTCCTTGCGGTCTTGGCCTCCATCTCTTCGCCTCCAAGTGTCCCGGACATCCTGCCGCAGCCTCCCTCGCTCGTCGATGGTAATGGAATAACAATCGAGTCTGCGTTCTCCCTCCCCGCTGTTTGGCACCGACAGAGAACGAGGTCCAGGGAGGCCAGCTAGCTCAATGGCGACGCCACATCGACCACCTCATCTTTCCTGTCAGGCTATCAACCTGCCCACCACCACATCCCACACACCCCACCGCCACGTACGGCTCACACAGGCAGGCCCGAAACGCTCCCTGTCTGTACATTATAACCTGCAACCTGTCGATTAGATTAGCGAGTAGGTCTGCCGTCAGCACATGCGGTGTGAATACGTCGTTTGTGGGATTGTGTGGGAAACAAGGTGCAGGCCCGCTAGGTGATGCCTGGTGATGCGTGCCCCCGGAGATTCAATCTGCTGACCTTTTTGTTTTTTGTGGGGACCGGAGCCTACGTCAGCTTAGTACACAACGCGTAGACGGTAGAACCATATCTCCACATCGGTCAACTAAAATCATTATAGCTACATTATGTAACTTTTTCACTGCAGCCATCGCTTATGTGCAATCATTTCAACCGCAGAGTTACAGAAGAATACAAAACCTGTCCGCCCACAACCCAGGGATCCTTTCTCTGAATTAATTTGCTTTGTGGACAATTTAATTCAAAGTGATGGCTGCAGTGAAAAAGTGTTTCCTTGTGCAGGTCTGAAACTAATTGGGGGTTGATTACAAACAATAAGGACAAGAATGGATAATGAAGGATAATTAAGACTAACTAGCCATGCCAATATCCACCTGCATCTCTGCTCTGTTTACATTTGTTTACCGCGGCACATACAGGCCGGGCAGCTGGCATAAAGTTGCTTAGCAACAGTAAACAAACAGGGAACTACATTAGTTGATTGCGCACATAGGGACATAAAAATGGCCTATAATGTAACCGCTTCAAATGCTTCAAGTGCTAAACTGCCGTGTGTGTGTGGCGTAGTAATGTTGTATAAAAGCGGTGATATTCTCAGTCGCGGACGCGGCGTGGCTGAGATGGGGCCCTGCCAATCCTATCCACCGTCTGCCACTCCTGCCTATGCTATCGCTTAATTAGAGGAGCTCAAAGCACCGCGACAGAATCCTGCGGAGAGGATTCCAGACAGCCTCATTTGAATACAACACACAACAGGCACGGAGATCTGCACATCATCGTCACGGCAGCCCATCCACTGATAACGCATAACGAGCTGCCTGGTGCTACACACACCTGCTGGAGTGAACCTGCAGCAGCAGCTATGAAGAGTCAGGGAAACCAGCCCCAAACGAGGCCTATCACCATGGGAGGGGGGGGGGACACCTTAGCTCAAGTCTTACCATACCACCTTACCTTTAGTCCTAACTACTGCTTTGTTTTGATGCTGTGCTGCTACTTTTGTAATCTCCATGTCTATGTCTAAAGAGCCTACAGACTGAAAATATAATTACGTATTATTGTCGTGTGTTTGTCTATTAATTGATGGATCAAACACACACACACACACACACACACACACACACACACACACACAGACAGACAGACAGACAGACAGACAGACACACTCACAGTCACACACACACACACACACACACAGTTGTAGTCACACACAAACAAACAACGTATATAGTTCTGCTGCCCAACGCATCGCCTGACCGCATGACCGAGGACGTGTGAATAGGGAATAGTGCGCCCTCCCTCTGACGTGTTTACCAGGCCGGTGACACTCCATAGGCCGCCGTGCCCCCTGACCCCCGGGCCTGCTGATCAATCGCCTCCCCGCACGATCTGCTGCTATTCCGAGCCTCCATCCCCGCAGCGCCAGCCTCCCCCTCCCCTCAGCCCTACCCTTCCTTTCCGCTCGGCGCCACAGGACCGAGCTGGCAGGACGCCACCCGCTGCCGGAGATGAGTCACTGGAGGACGCGCACACACACACACACTGACACCAAAAATACATAGGATGTTTCACGGATGGTTGGTGCCCGGATGTGTTTCTGTGTGTGTCTGTTTGTCTGTGTGTGTGTGTGTGTGTGTGTGTGTGTGTTTACATAACACTGTGCAACACGCACAATGTTTGCAGTAGCGATGGCAAGCCCTTTTACCATTTCATCGGTCGGGGTAATAGCAGTTGTGTAAATATCAACAATTGAAATTTGATGCATTAGATTTCCAAGCCAACATATCCTTGTCATGTAATTTTGACGAGTAGCAATTCTAACTGTAGATATACAGTATACCATTAATTTCTCACGAGTGGAAACATTCACTGTAGATATCTGTAACTTCATTACAACTAGTCAGCACTCCTGATTAAATGTTAAAGGGGCTTGTGCCATACAGAAGCAGCAGTATACAGAAAACATATTTGATACCAATCAGGTTTTTGACAGAAACACAGCACTGAGACAGCTAGTTAATTATAAATGGCCATTTTACTTCTGTTAGATTTGTCTGCGGCCTTTGACAGCATTGATCACGCTGTCCAAATTGATCGGCTTGAAAAATGGGTGGTGTGGCCTTAATTTATCGAACCAGTTTTTTGTAACTAGTGATGATAAGACATCCATCTGTGCTCCTCTAACTTGTAGGGTGACCCAGGGGTCAATTCTTGGACCCAGTTTATTTTCACGATACATAAATGCTCCCCTTAAGGCACTTCATCCGTGTGTTTTATCATTGCTACGGTGATGATACACGACTCTACATATCCGTTAGGCCCGGTGACCTCTCAAATGTAATTATTTTCAATTAAATCACAGTAAAACTGAAGTTCTGGTTTTCAGCACAGATCTCATCTCTACTAACATCCTCCAACACCTCGGGCCATTGGCTACGAATAGAAAATCCTGTTTCAAAAAACCTAGGTGTCATTTTTGACCACCAGCTGAAATTGAACACGTCAAGTCAGTTATTCAGTCCTGCTACCTCCACCTGAGGAGTTGGAAATGGTTATCCATACTTTTGTGTCCTCTCAGATTACTGTAATGCTCTTTATTCCTGCCTAAGCCAAGATGCTGTTATCCGGTTACAGTTAGTCCAAAACTCTGCAGCAAGATTACTTACTAAAACCTCATATCGCTCTCACATCACCCCGGTTCTTATGTCACTACGCTGGCTTCCGATGAATGTAGGATTCAATTCAAAATCGTCCTCCTCACCTATAAGGCGTTAAATGGTCTTGCTCAGGAGTATATTAGTGAACTAGTGAAGCCTTAAAAAAAATGCGAGGGGACTGTGTGTTGGCTGTTCTGGGTCCCAGGTTGTGGAACAGTCTTCCCCTGGGAGTCAGGTCAGCTCACTCCCTTGGGTGCTTTAAGTCACAGCTGAAGACCCATTTTTTTTTCTCAGTATTCTTATTACTTGAAGTATCATGTGGTTTGTGATGCCTTGAACTGTTGTGTTTTGTTGCTGTAATGTTGTTAAATGTCATTTTTTGTAAAAGCACTTTGTAACCTAGGTTTTGAAAGGTGCTATAAAAATAAAATTTCACCCACTTACTCACAGACGGGAGACGAGAGTTATACCTCCACACACATGAGAAATGGACAGTACTCATACCAAAAGTTAGAGGAACAGTTTCTGATTTATTCAAAAAGAGGACTCGTGAATCCGAGCAACTCCAAACCCTAATGAGCCCGGTGTATAAAAAGCGTGACCCACATCTTCTGTACGTATGGAGGAGAGCAGAGAGCCGCAGAGAGACTCTGCTAAACCCACAGCAGCCTCTTCACCTCACCGAGACGCCACGACTACTGCAGCTTGGTAATTCTCCCTCTGTCTACAATCACTGTCTGTCTTTGTCTTCTCTTTGTATCTTTCTGTCTTTCTGTCTCTCTGTGTCTCTCTCTCTCTCTCTCACGCACACACACAGATACACACACTCACACACACACACACACATACATACGTACACACACGTACACACACGTACACACACATACACACACGTACACACACGTACACACACGTACACACACACACACACACACGCTTAAAAAAAACCAGTGGGGTCTCAGACGGGTGCATGACCCCTTGGTACGGAGTATGAAACCCTCTTGGACGCAGGTGGGGTGGGGAGGGTGGTACAGTATAGGAGGTCCTTGATCACTGCTCCCCGGCCTGGTCCTCCTGGGTGCCAACACCTGGACCCTGCAACAAGCAGAGAGGAGGGAAACAACTAAATAAAGAAAGACCAGCGTGTTATAATGACGTGCGATCGCTGCATGTCACTCTTTAGCTAAGCCTGCAACATGGTTCTAGGTGAGTCCTTCCACAGCGTCGGAATTTTAGCTGGCTAAAAGCCCGTCTTTAAACCGCCTGATGCAGTTAGCTAGGTGGGGGCTCCCGCCTGGATACAAAAGCTAAACATAACAAACTAGCCGCCATGAACATTAGCTACTATTCAGTGAACGACCGAGGCTATTAGCAACAACTCTGGGGGGAGTGGAATTAAGACTCCGGTACACGAGAGGAGGCATGGGAAAAGATGGGGGGAGAGAGAGAGAGAGAGAGAGAGAGAGAGAGAGAGAGAGAGAGAGAGAGAGAGAGAGAGAGAGAAAAGAGGATAAGAAAAGATGAAGTCGAGTGTTATTCCATTAGCGGTGGTGGCAGTGGTGGTCAAGGCAAGAAGCCGGCTATAAAACCTCGGCCCTAATAGAGTTGTAATGGTGTGGAGCGGCAGACATCACATTAGGGCTGACCCCGGGGTCACATCGCTGCACGGATACGGAGACGGCTTCCTCCCAACGACACGGACCACCCACCTCCTCCTCACCCCGGAGAGGTGCTCCTCGACAGTGGACATGATGATAATGATAATATACTGCAGGAGAGATCAGCAATAAAAGACCGAAGAACCATTATCACGTATCTGTGCTGATTGGGGAGAGGTGTTATGAGTTCTGATGGTGGTGGTCTTCGAATTTCATTTAGTGTGTGTGTGTGTGTGTGTGTGTGTGTGTATTCGTCTTATAAATCACAGTGACAGGGATGACTCGGACAGCAATATATTATTAATGTGCGAACACTTTTCCTGTTTCAACTTTCACACACGCAGGTTTTTATCACGGCAAATAATCCGCAAGCACACTGGCAATATTTTAGCTATTTGATCTGCCGTGAAAAGAGCTATCAATAATTCCATTCTGGGAAAACTAAGCCATGTATTAAATCAGATATCGGTGAAAGCTACAATTAGTGCAGTTGATACTCTTATCTGACGCAGTTAATATACTCGGTTGAGAGAAGGGAACTTGGTAGGACCAGCCGTTTCAACATCACTGTCAGGTCAGACAGCAGGACTGAGAAGAGAGAGTTCCAGGTATTAGACCCCCCCCCCCCCCCCCCCAACCAGCCAAGCTGTTTGCACACCTCGTGGACCTCGGCCTTAACCCCAGCCGACCCCTTGTGTCTGTGCTGGCCAAGCCAAGTAAATACACACACACACACACACAAAAAAAACATTTTGTTACGTATAAATCAATAAACCCAAAAACGTGAAAATGTGTGTGTTTCAAAAAACCCTGGTGTGTGTGTGTGTGTGTGGGTGCATTGAATTCCTGCATGCAGGGGGAAATAATGTCCGGTGATATACAGTATATGCCCGGGGTGTATGGAAAGATGCTGACGGTTGAGCAGAGCAAAGTAAATAAACAACATGTGAGGAAGCAGCAGCAGCAGCAGCAGCAGCAGAGTGGGGGGGGGGGTGGGGGGCGTAGAGAGACACACACGTGGGCACATGAAGGAACGCACAGGAACTCCTCGATCTGCAGCGGGGTGTCAGAGATCAACCGGGGGGAAGCAGACAACACACGGAGACCCTTGCTTTCAAGGATGCGATGAATGGAACACATGAAAGTGTGCAGTTGCCTGTATATTAGACCAGTATAAACACACACATATATATATATATTGTCGTAGAATTACTATATATTTCAATATAATATATATGCACACAGACACGCACACACACACACACACAGGTGTGATTTGCCATGTCGTCTGTTGTTCAAAGCATGCTATGCTAGAACATGACCTATAAGGAATGATATCCGGACTGGGTGGCTCCCATCAGTGTTTGGCTCTCAATTTGCCATTACATAATACATACATATATACACACACACACACACATACTGTATACATACACTATATATACACGATATACACCTATACAGTCTATATTGTACATTGGGCGTGTGTGAGTGTTTTTGGTTATCTATATACATATCTACACATATATAGATGTGTGTATAGTTTATGGAGATATATGCGGTGACATTGACAGTTGAACGCTTGATGAGGACATGTGCC
>PIJE02001948.1:56842-71842 GCA_002895965.2 Coryphaenoides rupestris | reverse complement strand
TCCCGTCTCTCCTCTCTCCTCTCCGTTGGTCTCTGCATGTTTGTGTGGATGAGCCATGTCCTCAACCACTGAAGTCTTATTCTCACCCGACATCACTTCCTCCATTTCATGATCTCTTCTCCTTCATCTCGGTGGAGACTTTAATTCCCCTCCACCGAGGAGCTCCTCACCACAGCCCCTGCAGTGGTAAACAAACGGGATCGCGTCTCCTCTTCGTCTTCGTCCTCCCCTCCCCTTCACTCCCCTCCCCGCCCCTCCCGCCCCTCCCCTCCTCTCTGCTGCCTATTGGCTGTGACCTGACAGATAAGGACATGGCAGTGAGACAGCGCCACTACAGGCTGCCAGCCAGCCGGGCCGGCCCCACGCTGTCCCTACGCACACCGCCGCTGACGAACTCCGCTGACGGAGGAAGGTGGCGGAGAGCGGGTGACAGGGGGGACAGTTAATGACTTGAAGTCCTCACTGTACACAACTTTGTTTGTTCGTGTTTCCCCGTGATCAACTACAAGTCTTCATGGGCTTGAACACGACACGTCAGCATGGCTCCGCGAGTGTACGCATGGATTAGCGTGCAACGTTTATCCCGTATCCGGTTACGGCTAAACACTCGACTCAACGGAAAAAAAACTAACCGAGTTCGAGAGTCTCATAAAAGTGTAGAGTCAGCCGTCGTAACACCCTCCCTTTGGAACAACACTTCCGTTGACAGAAACAAAGATGGAGAACAGGCCATCACGAGTCCTACCCCCGAACCACAGGGAAGATGTGATCCGTTGATGCTTTTAGTTTTGCCAAACGTCTAACTCCTCTCGATTGTGTTTCTGAATCAGCGGTGGCTGCGCGGCTAGCACTTTGCACTTTGTCTGGTGGGCTTCATATTGGATTCTGACCGGGAGGGAGGGAGAGAGGGAGGGAGGAAGACATGACCCCGCCCGATGTGGTGGGGAGCCCATGTAGCAGAGAGAGAGAGAGAGAGAGAGAGAGAGAGAGAGAGAGAGAGAGAGAGAGGGGGGGGGGGGGAGAGAAGAGGACAGAGAGAGGGGGATAGAAGGGGAGAGAGAGCGAGATGTAGAGATGAAGAGAGAGAATAGGAGAGAGAGATGGGAAGAGAGAGAGAGCGAGCCAGTGGGAGGTAATACAGAGAAAAAACACAGATGTGAAAAACAAGATGTGAGGAGAGAGCGCGAGAGAGAGAGAGAGAGAGAGAGAGAGAGAGAGAGAGAGCAGTGGACTGTGTCTACTTCAGTGATATTAGTGAGGGGGGAACCCGGTGGGGGGGGAGAGAAAGAAAGAGAACAAAAAGAAAAGAGAAACCTCCAACGAGCCAAACCCTCCATAAGATGACAGCCAAGGACGGGAAAGACGGATTTATTTTCACACATCAGATATTGTCAACCATCAAACCAGGGTGGGGGGGTTTCTAAGTGGGCTCAGCCTCTGACACCGAGGGCAGAGGAGGAAAAAAGAACAGGCAACCAATCTATATATCTTTGCTGCCACGTCCTTATGTCTGGCGTCTGAATTAGTACCAAATTCATTCTACATGGTTTATGAGTGCCGCAACCATGGTAATGTATACGGTGGGGGGTGGGGGAGGGGCGGGGGGCTGTGGTGGTTTGAAATCGGATAATTTAATCAGCGCCGCGCTTTTATCCGTCTTGATGCAGATGCGTGTCTCAGCGCAAGGGCTATGGGTATGGATCTGGAGCGCTGGAGAACACATTACACCCAGGCTACACCGGCCTGCAGCCACGGAGGCTAGGAGTAATGATTTGCTCCTGTGTGTGTGTGCGTGTGTGTGTGCGTGCGTGCGTGCGTGCGTGTGTGCATGTGTGTGCGTAGGCAGTACGTTTTCCCACACAACCGCAAAGGGAAAACAAAACTCATAAATACAACGTCTCCTTCACACGTACACACACACACACACACGCCCCACGCATATGAACTCTTGTGTGTGTGTGTGTGTGTGTATGTGTGTGTGGCTACTCTTATGTAAAACGTACACGCTGACCACGCAACTACACACATACAGTGTAAGCGCGCACATGCACACACGCACACACACGCACACGCACACGCACGCACACGCACACACACACACATTCTTACACACACACACACGTGCAGGGGTTATGGGTCCCGGGGGAGCTTCTCCAAGGTGTGCCTGAGCCGCGGTGGGAGAGTGAGTGAATGAGCAGCAGCAGCAGCAGCAGCCCACATGACTCAGAGGACGCAGGCTAGCTCACTAGCTCACTAGCTAGCTGGCTGGCTAGCTGGCCGCTGCTGCATCTATTGATGGACATCAAGGCTGATGCTGCACATCAGCGTGTGAGGAGGATGACGTCAGGAGCCGCAACCCCCGGCTCCTCCAGCAGGGGCGATCACGAGCTGCTTGTGATCACCGAGGCTCACTGGCATCTGATCAGTGTGCTCACACGCTGGTGTGTGAGTGTGCGAGTGTACATGTGCGTGCGTGTTCTTGAGGGCGTTCTTCTGCGTGTGTGTGTGTGTGTGTGTGTGTGTGTGTGTGTGTGTGTGTGTGTGTGTGTGTGTGTGTGTGTGTGTGTGTGCGTGCGTGCGTGCGTGCGTGCGTGCGCGTGCGTGTGCGTGCGTGCAATGAGGACAGTATGCGTGAAGAGAAGTGCATCATTATTAATTCATGACTGGTTTCTTAATGCACATGGGTGTGTCTGCTTGTGCCACTGCCTTTGGATATATGGACAGATTGATCAAATATATAATGTATATTTTATTCTGTTATCATTAAGATTATGAATATATTATATTACACTATATCCAGGTAGCACTTTAGAATATCTGCAACTTTGAGCCATTAACAAAGTAGTAAATAGTGAATTTATCATTTATAAAGCACTGTTCCTACATTAAGCAATTCATGATCAGTTATAAATCATTAGGATGAATAAAGATAACGAGATAAGTCATGCGGTAAGTTAATGACTTACAAACTATTTACAATGTGTTAATAATGCTTTACAAACACTTAATAATGTTGCAGTTATGATTAGTTAGCAGTAACCATGAGTAGTTAGTTAGTAACAGATAGAAAGAAATCTCTGGAGGGTGCGTTAAAGTAAATCCTAAGAAAACGTACAGCGATCGATACTCTTGGAAAAGGATCTGGACTCAAGCGGATTCACAGTGACCATCCTACCACCATCACAGTGACCATCCTACCACCATCACAGTGACCATCCTACCACCATCACAGTGACCATCCTACCACCATCACAGTGACCATCCTACCACCATCACAGTGACCATCCTACCACCAATACAGTGACCATCCTATCACCGTCACAGTGACCATCCTACCACCATCACAGTGACCATCCTACCACCATCACAGTGACCATCCTACCACCGTCACAGTGACCATCCTACCACCATCACAGTGACCATCCTACCACCGTCACCAGTGACCATCCTACCGACCGTCACAGTGGCACCACCTACCACCGTCACAGTGACCATCCTACCACAGTCACAGTGACCATCCTATCACCGTCACAGTGACCATCCCTACCACCATTCACAGTGACCATCCTACACCATCCAGTGACCATCCTACCACCATCCACAGTGACCATCCTACCAACAATCACAGTGACCATCCTACCACCATCACAGTGACCATCCTACCACCATCACAGTGACCATCCTACCATCCCATCACAGTGACCATCCTACCACCATCACAGTGACCATCCTACCACCATCATAGTGACCATCACAGTGACCATCCTACCACCATCACAGTGACCATCCTACCACCATCACAGTGACCATCCTACCACCATCACAGTGACCATCCTACCACCACCACAGTGACCATCCTACCACCATCACAGTGACCATCCTACCACCATCACAGTGACCATCCTACCACCATCACAGTGACCGTCCTACCACCATCATAGTGACCATCACAGTGACCATCCTACCACCATCACAGTGACCGTCCTACCACCATCATAGTGACCATCACAGTGACCATCCTACCACCATCACAGTGACCGTCCTACCACCATCATAGTGACCATCACAGTGACCATCCTACCACCATCATATGTGACCATCACAGGTGAACCATCTACCACCATCACAGTGACCATTTCCTACCACCATCACAGTGACCATCCTACCACCATCCACAGTGACCGTCCTACCACCATCATAGTGACCATCACAGTGACCATCCTACCACCATCACAGTGACCATCCTACCACCATCACAGTGACCATCCTACCACCATCACAGTGACCATCCTACCACCATCATAGTGACCATCCTACCACCGTCACAGTGATCATCACACGGCTGGTGATTCCCATTTAGTATAATTAAATAACAATGTGCCATTTGACACAACCTTATTGAATCCTACAACACGCATATGCATCAGGAGGATAAAAGCAGTGCTGATTAAATTATCTGATTTCAACCCCCCCGTGCCATGACAATGACATGGCTGCGGTCCTCATAAACCACGGAAAATAATGTAATAATTCAGACTCTCGGCCTCGGGTGACATCCTCCGGCTGGCTGATCTCCGCAGCGCTCACCTCGGGCCCCCAGAGACTCTGCGGGCGTAGCCAAGGAGAACAAATCATCTCATAACTAATCCCGTTCGCGCCTCCTTCTCAGCCTCCTCCTCCTCCTCCCGGGTTGACACAGCCCTAATGCCAGCGGATCAGCCCGCATTGATTTGCCTTTAGAGGCTGGAGGAGAGAAAATGAGGACTCATCGATTTCCACATTTACACATCGTATTAAGATTATGACTCAATGTATGCCAGTGTGTGTGTGTGTGTGTGTGTGTATGTGTATGTGTGTGTGTGTGTGTGTGTGTGTGTGCGTGCGTGTGTGCGTGTGGCACCGTGCCAGCTCCTCAACAGCCTGCAACAGATAACCTGTCATTCTCTGGTCTTGCGCAAGCGTGGCCCTGAGTCAGGCTCACACACCTGTCAATCAAACGCGTCTGGGGAGAGGCGGAACAAGAAGAAGAAGAAGAAGAAGAAGAAGAAGAGAAGAGAGAGGTTTCTCTTGTACACCGATCACGACTGCGACGTCATCATCACCGCTTCTTACTTTATTCGTACACGGAGCTCTAACCTCTACCTACCCTAAGGCAGGAAAATAGGTTCTTTTTTCGGCACTTCTTGCACCGCCAAGATTCTGTACACATGGGCTCGCCGGGAAATAAGGAGGCCGTGATTTACTTTGATCTGATTTCCTCGTCTCCGCTGGGACCCCGTGGCTCTTAAATAATGGAGCACTGTGACCCGAGTACAAACCAACGTTTGTCTACAAAAGGACTTCTTCTTCTCCTTCGGTCTGGGGGCCAGACAAAATAAAAAAAAAGACTTCTTTTGTCGAACGCCGATCGCTTAGGAGTGACTAAACAGCGAAGCGAAGTGCGGGCAGCGCTGGCGCAACAGCCAACAACTCTTGCACGGTAACTTGGAAGGGAACTCGACAACATTAGCCGGTGTATTGATGAGTCATGCTTCTCATAACCGAAGTTAATAATAACACTCGGCAGCACAGAGACAAAGACCTTTTTTTTCGCTCCAACCCACTGACATTTAACGATGAACGTTAACCAACAAGACTTTCAGAAGCACTACGGGGTAAAGTCCTGTTTATGCCCCCGTTGCAAGTCACTCAGGAAACATGTGTGTGTATTTAAATTGGGCCTGTTGAGATATACAGTAGAGGTCGCTTAAGTTTGTCACTGAGCTGTTTCTTGTTCACCTGAACATAGAACAGCTCTCACCTTATTTACGGGAACAGAATTCATGCAAATGCCCGAAAAAAACCCGTTAAGTGGCTAAGTAGAGATTTACGGATGACATTTTTAAATATCAACTCTCTGTGTCTCTCTGCATGCGTCTGTTTCCTTCATAAGCCGCTTTCTCTCTCAAAACGGAAATGTGCAGAGAGAGAAGGAGCTCTCCTTTCTTTCTTGCAGACCAGGTCAGACGTGATGAAACAACGGGTGCTCCCCCCGCCCCTCCCTCCCCCTCCCTCCTTCCCTCCCTCCCCGACATCAAGGGAGAGAGAGAGAGAGGAGAGAGAGAGAGAGGGGGGGAGGGGAGAGAGGAGAGAGATGAGAGTGGGAAAGAGGGAGATAGAGAAAGAAAGGAGAGAGAGGAGAGAGAGAGAGAGAGAGAGAGAAGGAGAGAGAGAAGAGAGAGGAAGAGAGGGAGAGAGAGAGAGAGGGAGAGAGAGAGAGGAGAGAGAGAGAGAGAGAAGAGAGAGAGAGGGAGAGAAGAGGGCAGAGAGAGAGAGGAAGGCAGCAGAGAGGGGAGAGGGGAGACAGAGAGGCGAAGAGAGAGGAGGGACAGAGACAGAGGGGGGGTTGTCATCTACTTCACATCAACAATCGGCTTTTCTCCTTCAGTACATTCTACTGTAATCCCCCCCCCCCCCCCCCCCCCTCCAGATCCAGATCATCCGTGTCTTTCAGGGAAGGTTTCACAAATGAACAAATTGTTCTCTCGCTCCCTCTCTGTCTCTGCATGCTGGTTTTATGTCTCTCTGAGTGGGACCAGATGACACAATGTCAATAAAGTAAAGTTGGGTTGAGGAATGAGCAAAAACCCTCCACAGCCCGATGGCTGCTGTCACCTCCCCTCTGTCTTACGATCTACTATCACACACACACACACACACACACACACCACACACACACACACACACAGACATTAAACCCTATATGCTCTTACATTTTCCAACTATCTCTCGATTTATTTCTCCAGCAATCATCTCGTTTCCCAATGTCCCCAAGCTGCACACACGTGTGAACACACACACCCCCCTGCGCATGCACACACACACACACACACACACACACACACACACACACACACACAGCACACACGCACACACCCGCGCACATACATACATGCACACACACAGGCACACACACGCATGCACAGGCACGCCCTCACACACACCCACACGCACACGCACACACACACACACACACACACACACACACACACATCATCTCTGGCAGCAGAGTCCCAGAGAGCGAGGGAAAGTGCGGGCGATCATGCCAGCTTCCCCCTCCGTCTCGTCCTCGGTGGTGAAGCACGGGTGGCAGCCGTCGCCCGGGGGCACCACCTGCCCCCTCCCTCTCTCTCTCTCACGTCTCCCCCCCCTCGGGAGAAGAGGGGGGGGGGGGGGGGGGGAGTGTGAGGGTGAGGGCTTCCCCCTGGAGGTGGAAGGAGCCTGAACAGCTCCAAACCAGAAAGCCTCTGAAACTCCTAAAATGTGGCTCGGTATGAAGGAGAGAAACATGAAGGTATATAATTTAATATTAAGGTAATATCATGTCTACCAGAAGACGCTATTTCCTCTCAGGCAGGAGGCAGGAGCGGGGGGGGGGGGGGGGGGGGCAATCCCAGGAGCCAGCTATAAATATGTATTAAAACCAACAAAACACGCTTGGATGTTTATTTATTTAACATCTTATTTTTAGATGTTTAATATCTAAAAGGAGTTAAAGGAGTTAAAATAGTCGTCACGTCGTCGTCTCTGTTGTCCCGGCTCTGCCTCCTTCACAGAGACCCCCGGGGCCCGACCCCCGACCCCGACACGCTCTGCAGGTAAGACCCTCGGCCCAAACAGCCCAGCTCCGCTCGTGATTAATTATGTGTGTAATTATTAATGATATTATTAATATGCACACAATATACTGGCACCGCCGTCTACCAGAACCCTCACTGTATCATCTGCTGCTCAATAGTCAAGACACGCATCTGAACAGCCTCCGAGCCCCCTGGCTGGAACCACACTGTGATGGTTGGGTTTCCACTGTGCCCAGGAACCCCCCCCCCCTCCCCGCCCAACTCTCCCATCCCATCCACTCCCCCCTCCCATCCCACTGTGCCCAGGAACCCCCCCCGCCAACTCTCCCATCCATCCACTCCCCCCCTCCCATCCCACTGTGCCCAGGAACGCCCCCCCCCCCCCATCCATCCCACTGTGCCCCCCGCCACCCCCCCCTGCCCCAACCTCTCCATCCCATCCCCTTCCCGCCCGTCCATCCCACTGTGCCCAGGACCCCCCCCCTGGCCCAACTCTCCCCTCCCAGCCCCCCCTCCCCCCCTCCCATCCCCACGTGGTGCCCAGGAACCCTGGTGTGAAACACCCAATTTTGACCATCCAAGCGCAGATGCCGTGGAACATGCAACCCTGCGCCAACACGGTATACTCTGCCACGTAATATAGCATGGGATTAGTGTAGGATTGCAAAGTGAGGTAATCAGACCTTTGTGAGCAGCGTCAGCCTCAGCAACACGGGCCACACGCTGCACTTCCCGGTCAGGAGAAGGAGAGAGAGGAGAGGTCCACCATTCACCAGCAGCTCTGTCGGCACCACGATGTCGGCAGCTGTCCTGGTAGCAGGATTACTTTTTAATGAAACAACCCAGGGAGGCCCCCCGTTCCCCGTCCCCGCTCCCCCTCACCACCTCCCCCCCCCCCTTCATGTTCCCTGACACGTTGACAGTGTTTACAAAATGCCAGGAGACTCGACCCATCCCCACCTGCTTTTAGAACACAGGTGTGTGTGTGTGTGTGTGTGTGTGTGTGTGTGTGTGTGTGTGTGTGTGTGAGTGTGTGTGTTGTGTGCCTGTACGCAGTCTGCAAGCCCAACCACGAGTTAAGATGCAAAAACGTTTGCGAAACACGTAGATATGGTTGCTGCCGGTGGGATTCGAGTTGCCATACAAATGATTTGTTAACTGCAAAAATATAAAGCCTTCCGCAAGACAACAAAGTGAATTCCACTCTACCTCATCTCCAACTCAACAGCTGGTGGGAAAGTCAATGTGTTTGACGCTGCTTACTGGGGGCAAACGACAAGTCAAGTCCCGCCCCCCCCTAGTTACTGTTGCTATGCCCCAAGCTTTCCCACAGCTCTGCAGCATGTTAGTAATGTCCACTGAACAACGACCCCCTGCTGATGATTCTCTCTCAATATCGCTGTATGTTATTTAACTTTATCTAAGAGAGTTCTACAGAAAGGCCTGAACTATTTGACACAAGGATATATCCATGACATTCAGATTTCGGACGGAGCAGACGACAACATAAAACTTGATGCTAAGTGTTGGCGATCTATGCGGAAGACACAAACTCCACATTGAAATGTGTTTACAATGAAAATAAGCCTAAGATCTGCTAACTACTAGCTACAATGGGCTAATCACCTAGCTATGCTAATCACACGATGGCGCGGTAGCAATCTGGTCCTAGCGAAAAAAACATTTCACTGCTCAATGTACCTGTACACTGAAATAGGTGACAAATAAACCTTTGAATTTTAACTAATTAGCGAGCTTTGTAGCTTTTTGTGTCGGCGCTGCTGTAAATTGATGTGTGGAGTCACTATCAACCATTTGATTGTTGCACTTGTGAACTTTCAGTGTTTAAAGTACATCATAAAAACCACTGCGTTCAGTAATTGCCTTATCAGATACAGCACCTGTAAATAACTCGGACACAAAAATGACAGACCCACTTGGATCACATCCAATCAATGCTTTGAGGGTTGTGCTTGACTTATAGTCACTATAAAGCTGACTCTGTAAAGCCAGTGCAGATGGCACCTGGGTCTTACATTCAGTACCATCAATAATGACTAAAGTAGAAGGAAATTATTTTCAGCCATGTTTTTAATAATAATGTCTCTATGAGGCCATATGTAGTTGGCCTCATAGAGGCCACCAAATGTAAAATCCATAAGCTCTATCCATGTATTAAAAACAAGTCCTGCAGAACCAGTGGGAAGCCATCTGGGAGACCTGCATTGAACTACACTATGAAGGAGTGTAATCCACTTGTTGGGCACCACATGCGTCACGACTTGAGCGGCCCAGGTCCGGATCGGTCGCCCGTAGTTCGTTTTGTGTGACTGGCACAGTGTCACGGCACTTTGTGGCATCCTACTAATTTTCTTATTATACATCAAACAAAACCAACTGGATTCAGCAATATGGCTATAGATCAGCACTGGTACTTGACCAAATGGCAGAACACTTTTCACTTCAATTTTGGGTTGTGTGATTAGTTTGATGAGTGTGGTCATTGATAGATAGAAAGTTGCACAGCGCCCGAGCTGTGAGTGGGCCGGCCTGTCGTCGCCAGTCAGTGTTTAATTTGACTGGTCGGTTCCGGTCCTTTGTGGCACACAAACAATTAAATCCAAACACAAACTGGATCGATGTTCAACACTGGGTTTGTTTTTTTTGTTTGTGTTTGTTCTTAATTAAAATCTAATGAATTGCTTGACTTTGTACAAATAACCACATCAATTAAAATAAAAAAAGAAAGAAAGAAAGAAAATAACAAATAACACAAGTTCCCCTTCTCCCCCCCTTCACTCGGACGATTGATTCGCTGACGATTAATTTAGACGAGAAACCTCCATAACGAGGAGAGGCTAAGTAGTAGCACGAGCTAAAGTGCGGCGGCTCGTGACTTTAACCGACCCACAGCGCCCCCACCTGGCTGCCACTCAACCAACGGGCACGCAAGTAGTGGCGCAGTCTGCAGTGCAGAGAAATGTTCAAAGGATTACCAGCACGTATGCGTACGTCTCCCTCTACAGAACGCGTGTATATTTATATATATATATATATATATATTACCGTATATACGCACACACTGCGCTAGGAACGTGGAGCCACCCCTCTTACACGTTCATCCATTGATTTATTTTCTTCTTCTTCTTCTCACTCTCCCGCACATCCTTGCGTCTGCACTTTACAGTTCTCCTCCTGTTCATCCTCCCGTCCTCCTCTCCTCTTCCTCCTCCTTTGTCTTTCATGTGTTCTTTCAAGCGCTCTGCTTCCCGTCGTGCTACAGTTGCTAACACCACCAGTCTTCTATAAGCTCTCTCTCTCTCTCTCTCTCTCTCTCTCTCTCTCTCTCTCTCTCTCTCTCTCTCTCTCTCTCTCTCTCTCTTCTCTCTCGCTCCATCTCTGATGGAACTCAAAGATAGTGTGAGTATTAACCCCATGACAAGGATTTGTGAAAATCCTGGGTCCTGGGTTTGCTGTGTGCCAATTTTGTAATCGCTACAGAATAAAATGATGCATATTTATTCCTCTTACACACTTGTTCAGAATCACACTGCCTCAGACTTAACATAGCAGATAGTACACACACACACCACACACACACACACACACACACACACACACACAGTTATAAGTTACAACGTCCTGCTGCGAAAGAATTATGTGGATAACCATAATATTGTGGACATCCTCGACTGATGATTTATGCAACATCTAAAATGAAAAAACGGCCAACGGGGACCGTTAAAATGACAGAATATATTACAATACATCAGCGCTCCCGTACCGGAGCACAGAGACATTCCGAATTCCATCTCTGGCCATGAGAAGCGGGGGCCTCCTCCTCCAGAGAGCGTGGAGGGGGGCGGGGCCGGGCGGGAGAGGCGGGGCCGGGCGGGAGAGGCGGGGCTGGATCCTGCCACAGCACTTCCTACTCAGCACAAAGCCCGCTCTCTTTGTAGCGAGGCATCAAAGACTACTCAAGGCTCAGAGGATTCCACACATCAGGAAACTTCTGAAGGAGCAGGCGTGCTTGTGTGTCTGTGTGTGTGTGTTTGTGTTATTTGGTGGGTGTGTGCTTGTGTGTGTGTGTGGTGTGTCTGTTCACTGTCTTTGTGTTCTAGGTGCAGCTCACGGATGATGGATTGAGGGCACCTGTGTGACGGTGTGGGGGCGGGGACTATATTAGGTGGCTCCTCCCCCTGGCCACACTCACTTCTCTACTCCACGACGCCCAACAAGGCCCAGCGTTGCATGTGCTCTCAATACTATTCTGTTGGTGGGTCTTGTATTGACTAAATATATTATTCTGCATAGAACGCGAGCGGTCTGTCCCTCCTTATATTACCGTCTTTGAGCCGTCAGTCGTAACACAACACGTGTGGAATCACGTGACTGTGGCTCCTGGATGGAAGACTGGAACGCTGACACTGCTCCAGTCTGCAAGCAACACAGGGAATGCCCCGTGTTGCACTGTGGTTGGCTTCTTTTGTTGTGTGCACGTGGGTCTGTGCATGCACGTGTGCACGGACACACACACACACACACACACACGCACACGCACGCACACACACACACACACACACACACACACACACACCCACGCATGGAGGGCTTTACGGGCTCCGGCTTTGATGACTAACGGGGGGAAAGCAGAAGCAGAAGCAGAGGATTGGGGAAAGTTCCGGGGTTTTAGTTCATCAAAGCATCTTCAAACGCCCTCTCTTGCTGACCCCCCCCAACCCCCAGGGTTACATAACCATGGGGTGTCCCAGGCTCACCTCTTGCCCCGCCCGGAACCCTTCTTAAAGGATCACTTTCAATCTCTATCTATACGCATTACAATTTGACCCTTGGGGGTAAATAAAGATTTAGGGATACAGTGGGAAAAATGCCTGCAGTTCTTGCTAATGCTCTCTGGGGGGAGCAGATGTAAAAAGCGGCATTTGACGGAGTCAGTGCAAGATGGCGCCGGGTGCTTCCCAGGGAGCTCTGGACGCAGGTGGCATGGAGGTAAACAACATTGATATGATTCAAAGATGATTGAAAATCAGTGAAGTTTAATGCTGAGTCCTCTTTACGATGCTACAGTTTGGCTGTAAGACCTTGATCCATCTCTCTCTCTATCGCTCTCTCTCTCTCTCTCTCGCTCTCTCTCACTCTCTATCCTCTCTCTCTCTCGCTCTCTCTCTCTTGCTCTCTCTCTGGGACAGCACACTGCGGGCCGACCGGTAATAATCTAAGGGACTCTCCCTACTTCCCACCCTTCCCCAAAACCCGGGATCCAATCCATTAAACGACGTGCCGCTAATGCCGTAGTGCACCCACGGCGAAACTGACACTTTTTTATATCCGAAAGCAATTTACAGCTTAATTTTCTCTTGGGTTGGCATCATGGCAACGGGAAGAATAATTAATACCTCTGAGGGCTGATTCGCTGAATTTATGTAAGGATCTCCACCCCCCCCCCCACCCTTCCCCAATCACCACCACCTCTGTACGAGTGATCCAGAATGGGGGAAATGCATCTTATATCTTATAGGGAGAACTTTCATCTAAGCTGGAGGCACAGATATGGGGGTCTGGCGGTGTCTGCACTCCCCGCTGGAGGGGAGGGACTTATAACTTGTAAAAGTTTGTAGCGGCGGATCGTGTCAACGCCAGGGTTTCTTGTTCTTCAACCAAACGTTTCTGGTGAATTCTTTTTACCTTTTTACCGAGCACACACACCAGACCCGCTAGACGAGGAGGACGAGTTTCCCCTTACATAGGAAACGAGGGATGATGTTGTTTCTCTTTTTGCTAAGACACGCATTACGTAATGATGTACCGTGTGACGGGAACACCACCAGTTCGATGCGTTCAAAGCTCTGCGCGTAGATCACAGTCGTCCACAGATCTCTTTTCAGTGCATTTTATATAATAGCTTTATGTACTATGTTTTACAAACTAGGCTGCAGATAAGAGCCGGCATGAACAAGTAAGTGGCTGTGCCGTTATAATAATCCCCTCTCTTAAAAGTTTCAGATCCAGCCTCTGTCATTGCATGATGTTTGGCGGCGAGACCTAAAAAAGGACTCGGCGAACGACTATGAACCGGCTGCTTTGACAGACGTGCCTCCCTTTGAGCGCTCACCTCATCCGTCGACGTCGAGGTGTCGGCCGGTGGGAAGCGTATCCGGAGGTATTCTCTGGAGCGGATGTCGGCCTATGGAAGTTAGGAAAGGGGGGAGAAGAAGAGGAGATTGATAGATACGTAAAGAGAGATAAGAGTGAGAGAGAGTGGGGGAAAGAGAGAGAACATAGCATTTAGCGAGTGGTAGCTGTAGTTATTGGCAACTGTATCGTCATTGTCACCGAAGTTGTGGAGCGAGAAACCAACATCGGCGACTCCCAGAATTCAACAAACAAGCAGTCATGGATTACAGAGTTCCTGTAAATTCCTGACACATAACACGCCCCCACACACACACACACACACACACATGCACACACACGCACCGCCCCCACAGAGCCACTTCTTCCCACTTTGAATTATGTGTATATGTGTGTGTGTGTGTGTGTGTGTGTCTGTCACCATGGTTACCATGACACAACGCGGACGCGGTGACCCGAACACACAAGACATGTTCTGTGCGTGTTCTGAAGCACATGCCGTACAAAATGTACAGCCACACACACACACACACACACACACACATATATAAATGCACATACACACTATCGGTGTTCATAACTTAAAGCCATAGGATATAAAAAAAATGGGGCAGACGGGAAAGTTTGTGTCCCTAACTATGATGAATGCCCGCTAGGTCTGCGGCTATACGTGGATACATGAGCAATGAATAATAATAGCAACTGAGCTTCACAAACTGTAGCGCTAAGGCCAACGCTCGCTAAAACGCAGCGTTCCATCTTCATCAACTGAACAAACACAAAAGTGTTCGTCTTTAACCACACTTTGTCCTGGAAAATGTCAGAGAGTTGGTCGGCTGACGCAAAGAAAGTTCAGTTGGCTTTGTTTCATTTTTGGTTCTAAAGTTTATTTGTAAAGCGCTTTTTTGGAAAGCAACGCTGTCAGTCTAGACAGCAATAGACTACAGAGGCTTGTGTTAGGAGATAGGGACTAGGAGCTGTGTGTTAGGAGATAGGGACTAGGATCCGTGTGTTAGGAGATAGGAGGCTTGTGTTAGGAGATAGGGACTAGGAGGCTTGTGTTCGGAGATAGGGACTAGGATCCGTGTGTTAGGAGATAGGAGGCTTGTGTTAGGAGATAGGACTAGGAGGCTTGTGTTAGGAGATAGGGACTAGGAGGCTTGTGTAGGATATAGGGACTAGGAGCCGTGTGTTAGGAGATAGGGACTAAGAGGCTTGTGTTAGGAGA
>PIJE02001948.1:29342-51842 GCA_002895965.2 Coryphaenoides rupestris | reverse complement strand
TTCATTCAGCGCCATGCCGTGTCTCCCTCACCTGTCACTCAGGCTGTATTTCCATCTGCTAATGCAGTCTGCTGTGGGGGTGTCTGCGCTGCGCTGCGCCGCGATGCGCTGCGAGGCTGCGAGTCCGCGCCGCCACAGGCACCCGAACAGATGCATGTGTTGTTGTGGCAGAAGCTGCTACCTTGGTTTCCCATTTTTTGGCTACTTGCTTGTTGTTATTGTTATTGTTGTTGTTGTTGTTGTTGTTGTTGTTGTTTGGGAAATAGGAGTTTTACTAAGTCTGGAAGAGGTTGGCACAAAATTGGGAGAATCCTGGAGGTGAATGAACTGAGAGGAGGAGAATAAAAGGTCTCTAAGAGGAGGTGAGGTTGGCCATAGTGTCCTCTTCCTTATAGACCTCCCTTGACCCCCTCTCTCTCTCTCTCTCTCTCTCTCTCTCTCTCTCTCTCTCTATTTGTTCCTCCACATTAACAGGTCACTCACACTAATGAGTGTTAATGATTTTGATGGATATTTTCTTTTAATGCCTCCTGCCCCCCCCCCCAGCACATATCCCTTCACATAATCATACATTCATGTAATGTCCTTTCCCTCCCTTCGCCCCTCCCCCCATCCCCGATCTTCTCCCCTTCTCCCTCTCCTGTCCAAAGGTTAACATAACCAGCCTAACCCAGCGCAGAGAGAGAGAGAGAGAGAGAGAGAGAGAGAGAGAGAGAGAGAGAGAGAGAGAGAGAGAGAGAGAGAGGGAGAGAGTGGGAGAGAGAGAGAGAGCATAATTAGCTGCCTCGAACGGAGACGGAGATGAGCCGTGAGTTTGCGCTGCCCGGCTAGAGTCTCGGGACGCTCCTCAGAGTGCCATTAGCCGCTGATGTCTTCCCATCAGCGGGGAAGCGGGTGCGCCCTTAGTGTGTGTGTGTGTGTGTGTGTGTGTGTGTATGTGTGTGCCAGTGTTTTTGCGGTGCGTGCGTGCGTGTGTGTGTGTGTGTGTGTGTGTGTGTGTGTGTGCGTGCGTGCGCGCGTGCGTATAAGAGTATTAGGCTGGAGGCTCTGCCACATCCATTAGCACCCTGCACTTGACGAACTCCTGAAGAACGCGCGGAAGGGGGTGTGTCCGTGCACGTGGTTACACGGCACACAGCGCATGGATGCTGTGTGTCGATACGACCGATTCCTTGCAAGCTGTTCCTTGGAGACGACCACTCCACTCCACTGCACGGTCCATGCCATGCCATGGTGCGCTCCCACCGCTGGGTGATTAGTGCATGAGCAGTGGTGCAGAAATACAATCAGATCAATGAAGCCCATTGGTGATTGTGTCAATGGAGATGAACACGTCGACGCTACATAGAGGCGTGACCTCTGATTCACCGACCACATCCAAGATCGGGTTGCGGGAGAGCAACCCGAGCTACCGGTGTTCATTGAGCGCTACATGCTACAGACCGGGGGTGTGAAGGAGGTGGTCGGGGCCGGCCGTGAGTCAGAGTCTACAGAGTCTATATCGCACGTTGCGCTATCACTACTGTAATCTCAGGTCAAATGTGTGTGAGAGTGTGAGAATTTAATAACCAGACTTAAGTGTGAATTCATCTTGGTTTGTGTAGTATTGTATGTGATTGTGTGTGTGTGTGTGTGTGTAAAATTGTGTGCATGTTCGAGTGTGTACGTATGTGTGTGTATGTGTGAGTGAGTGAGTGAGTGAGTGAGTGAGTGAGTGAGTGAGTGAGTGTGTGAGAGAGATGGACCGAGAGAGGTGAAGTGAAAGAGAGAGAGAGAGAGAGTGTGTGTGTGTGTGTGTGTGTGTGTGTGTGTGTGTGTGTTGTGTGTGTGTGCTCCAGAGTGTCAGCCCCCTCTCCCGGCACAGTGTGTTCTTATATCACCAGCCCCTCGCTCAACCAAGACGTCATTCTTTCCTTTCATATCTCGTCTTTTTTTCCCGTATATTAAGCAAGATGGGAATCATGGTCGAGAGAGGATCTGACGGAGGGAACGAGACGGGACAAAAATACTGAGGTGTTGAAGAGTTTCAATAATGTAACATCCGGAAGGCTCCAGGGGAAATAAAGTACTTCCTAATGTAACCCTCACATGTGTGCTTATTGTAATGATGCTACGCTTCGGGTGAAGACACACACACACACACACACACACACACACACACTCACACTTCAGCACACACACACACACTTCACCGCCACACACACACACCACTTGTTTTAGCGGCAGAAGGCGAGAGAGATGGATGTGCTGTTCACCACCATGAGTCACACACACACACACACACACACTCTCTCTCTCACACACACCCACACTCACACACACATACACACCTGTCCATAGGAAGCAAAATGGAGCCCTTCCTGGCCAGCTGTAAATCTAACCGCAACCCGTCATCCTGTCAGAGAACTCTGACTGTGTGCCCATAACTGACACACCTCCTTCCTGGCTCAGCAGGGGGGGGCGGGGGGGCTCTGTCTGTTCCTGCCCTGAAGGTGCAGGAGTAAACTAAACTAAACTAAACCAGTCATAGCCGGTGGGACGACAAGCGAAAACGTCCTGTCCGGACACCAACGTCCCTATAAGGGTTTAACATTAAAGCAATGTAATTGACGGGCCTCTGAAAATAGCTAACTCTGACTCTGTGACTCCACCCCCTCGTACCTGCTGGTTTCCGGAGGTTTGCTCAGAGCATTGTCGAACTTCTGAATCTGAGATTGGTATGCGTGTGTATTTGAGAGTCTGTCTCTCTGTGTGTGTGTGTGTGTGTGTGTGAGCGTGCACCTTTGTGTGTGAAATGGTGGATCAAGCTTGTCCAACCCAAGCATTTTATGTGTAAGCCGGAATCCGAGACATTTACTGTACTTACTAGGTACCATTACATTTACTTTTTGTAAGTCGCTTTGGATAAAAACATCTATCAAACCTTGAATCCAAGGTTGTTGGATCACGCTGTATGCGCAGTGTGTGTGTGTGTGTGTGTCACTGACAGACTGCAGGAGAGGACGTAAGGTAGGACAACACAGATAAAATCAAGACCTTGAGCGCTCAAATCATTCTTTCGGAGGAATGCAGAACCAATCATGTTTCCCTGTAACAGACAAACAGCCAAACTTGACATTTAAATCTGGAATTCCCAGAGCCGGGAGATGCCGTGGCAATGGGAGGACCTTGAGGTCAAAACAAAGGAACACACATAAAAGAAAAATTATTTGCTGCGAAATTATTTTTGTAGAGAGCGAGAGAGAGAGAGAGAGAGAGCAAGAAGGTAGAAAGAGAGAAAAAGTTCTCAGGATGTGCTTAAAGTCAGGAGCTCTTGTTCCCTGTATTGTCCTAGTCCAACCTCTTCACACGCACGCAGGCACACACACACACACACACACACACACACACACACACACACACACACATACGCACGCACGGCACCTTTACTGCACCCAGGGGTCAACCCGATGTCCTGATGAAATTAACATGCACACAGGAGGGGACGACTTATACTGTATATGTACTTGTACGCATGTGTGCGTGTGTGTGTTGTTGTGCGTGTGTGTGCGTGTGTGTGCGTGTGTGCGTGTGCGTGTGTGCGTGTGTGTGTGTGTGTGTGTGTGTGTGTGCGCGTGTGTGTCAGTGTGTGTCTCAGCGTGAGCTGGGTGCAGTGCGGGCTGCAGGAGGACAGATGTGAGAGGACGGCCAGGACAACAGCACAGTCTAGTGGCTGCTGCGCTGCAGAGAGGAGCCTGCCCTGTTCCCACGCTCAGGGCTCTGGAGCTGGCCACTGCTCATCATACAGAGAAAAACTGTGTGTTCAACCCCTTCACAGACATAATGGTGTTGGGGGGGAGAGAGAGAGAAGGAGAGGGAGAGAGAGAGGAGAGAGGAGAGAGAGAGATGAAGAGAGAAAGGGAAAGGGGGAGAGAGAGAGAGGGAGAGAGGAAGAGATTGAGATCGAGAGAGAGAGAGAGAGAGACAGAGATGGCTAGATAGAGATGGAAAGAGGGGAGAGAGGAAGAGAGGGAAAGGCGAGTGAGAGAGATGAGATGGAGAGAGAGGGAAAGGGGGAGAGAGAGAGAGAAGGAGAGAGGAAGAGATTGAGAGAGAGAGAGGATGAATAGAGAGAGGGAAAGAGGGGGGGTGAGAAGGAGATGAGATGGAGAGAGGGAGAAAGGGGGGAGAGAGAGAGAAAGAGATGGAGATCGAGAGAGAGGGGGGGAGATACAGAGATGGATAGAGAGAAGGAAAGAGGGGAGAGAGGAAGAGAGAGAGGGAAAGGGGGAGAGAGAGGAGATGAAGAGAGGGGGAAAGAGAGCGAGAGAGAGAGGACTAGATCGACATTGAGAGAGAAGGAAAGGGGGGAGAGAGGAAGAGAAAGTCAACAGCAGTGAGAGCCACTACTATCGATCTTGGTGACATTTTCACCAATCCAATCTGTGTGTGCGTGCATGCATGTTTGAATGTGTGTGTGTATGTGTGTGTGTGTGTGTGTGTGTGTGTGTGTGTGTGTGTGTGTGTGTGTACCTGTCTGATGGGCTCGGGGACGCGGTAGCGGCAGCAGGAGTGTGTGAGGCGGACGGCCGTCTCCAGACTGATCTTGTGGCCCACAGAGACGTACACTGGTTTAGTACTGGAGTCCGAGCTCCGCAGGGCCTGGGGGTACAACCCCACATACTGGTTTAGTACTGGTGTCTGGCCTGCGTGGACACACATACTGGTTTAGTACTGGTGTCTGGGCTATATGGACACACATACTGGTTTAGTACTGGTGTGTGGCCCGTGTGGACACACATACTGGTTTAGTACTGGTGTCTGGCCTGTATGGACAGTGAATATTCTAGTTTGTACACATTGCTGCTTTACATGTGCCTCACAGAACATTTACATAATGCTAGTCCCCGTTTCCTTCAAAGCCGTTCTGCCGGGGTCGGGGGGTTTGGGCGGGAAATCCTGGAAATAATGAGAGGGGACTACACACAGGCAGCAACACCAGAACAGGAATCTTACCTTCCCCAGGACTTTCCCTGAGGCTGTCGTCAAGGGAAAGCTGTCCCCTCCCTTCTGAAGCAGAGCGGCTATCTGTGGAGATAAAGGCCCCTTGTTCACACGTCTATCTATGTACAAACAAGCCCAGAAGCAGCAACCCTGCGTTAACAACCACAACAACATTGACGACGACGACAACAACAACAACAACATATATCTTACAATACATATCTACCTGCCCGAGGACACTCTCCTCAGTGCAATACTCAGCCTCTCTTTGACTCCATATCCATTATTAAATACGAAGAGAAGATTGTATTCATGCCTTAATGCAGTGAGGACATGCAGGCGTAGCAGTGAGCCAAACAGTCAAGTACGTGACACAATCTCCCAAGAAAATTACCAAAAAGTTTAAGCTAGGTCCATTAACAAAACATTAAAAGACGACATGACTTCTGAACCCGAAACTTTTTTTTATTTTTTTCTCAACTCTCTACTCTCTAATGCCGGGAACAGCTTTTACAGAGAACAGCGCAATGTCACCACGGAAACCACGGTGTGTGTGTGTGTGTGTGTGTGTGTGTGTGTGTGTGTGTGTGTGTGTGTGTGTATGTGCGTGCGCGCATGTGTGTGTGTTTCCCAGGTGCGCTTTGCATGACACGCCAGAGGCATGAAGGCAGCTTCATCCTGCGTGATGGATGGCCTACAGTCCCCACTATGACTGATTACAGCGCAGGGGCCTCAGGGGGCCACACAGGGCCCGGGATGGGGATTGGGATGAGGCCAGTGTTATGTGTAGCATGTGTGTGTGTGTGAGAGAGAGAGAGACAGAGAGGGGGGGGGGAGAGGAGAGAGAGAGAGAGAGAGAGAGACAAAGAGACAAAGAGACAAAGAGACAATGAGAGAAGGATAAGAGTGAGATAATGAGAGAGAGATCAGAGCAAGACAATGAGAGAGAGAGAAAGAGAAAGAGAAAGAAAGAAAGAGAGATCAGAGAGAGTGAGAGAGGGAGAGAAAGAGAGAGAAAAAGAAAGAAAGAAAGAGAGAGAGATGAGATCCCATGAGATCCCCCGCACCCGGCCCGGCTCCGCGGGTGTGTGTGTCTGACTGGGTGATTGATAGGGCGGGTCAGAAGTGGGTGTGATAATGAGAGAGGGGGGGGATGGGGATGGTGGGCTGGGAGGGGGGTGGCTGAGTGAGAGGTAATGATGTAGGGGGCCACACTGGGACAATGGGCTGAACACCACC
The DNA here is from genome assembly GCA_002895965.2 of Coryphaenoides rupestris. NCBI lineage: Eukaryota > Metazoa > Chordata > Actinopteri > Gadiformes > Macrouridae > Coryphaenoides > Coryphaenoides rupestris. The sequence continues at coordinate 45,620 of PIJE02001948.1, read as the reverse complement.
ACCACCCACCACCACGGCAAGATGGCCGATCCCCAGCCACGCTGTCCCTGGATAAACACCCTGTACGCGAGAAGATAGATTGCAAACATATAATATATCGAATTACATAGTGAATGCCTCCGTTAAGTGTTTGGCCAAGCGTCGTACATATTGCATCAGGACAAAGAGAGAGAGAGAGAGAGAGAGAGAGAGAGAGGAGAGAGAGAGAGAGAGAGAGAGAGCGAGAGAGAGACAAATTAATGTCTTCTCTTGGAATGTCTCTCTCTCTCTCTCTCTCTCTCTCTCAGAAGACACATGCTGCACATAGCTGTGACAGTGCGGAGGAAACAGACGCGCGGGTCGAGGCGGTGGCACCTTGGCATTTGTTCAAGCGAGGCTCGCTTTTCTCACCGTTGCCATGGCAACACCTTTTCCAGACACCTTCACAAGTTTGTGGCTGTAAACTTCTCTCCCTGTCGCTTCTCCTGAGCTCCTGAGTTCCAAGAGTTCTGCCAACGCACCCACATGCACATACACACACACACACACAACACACCTGTGTGTGTGTGTGTGTGTGTGCATGTGTGTGTGTGTGTGTGTGTGTGCGTGTGGGTGGGTGTTTATAAGTCTCTGTGTTCCACTTACTTTTTCCTAACCCGAGGAGAGAAATCGCTGTCGGTTCGCTGTACATGTGATTAATTCCATACAGATTTCCCTACAGACCCTGACGTCAGCACTGGGAAGTCATGCATGTGGACTAATTGGATGAAGGAATCTCCCAGGAAGCTAAGTGATAGAAACTACTGCCAAAGTTTCAAGTGGAAAATCACAGCGGCTGGATTGCTGAAGATTTGCTGCAGACATATAAGGACACAGTCGAGCCAAAAATGAGAGCCTGTTTAGACGCAGACTGGACAATACATCAATTTTATATCTTGAGCATCTTATATTTTGGATATCGTTAATATATAAAAATATAAAAGTATTATCTTGGTTTTAAAGATGACTCCACTGTCATTGGACTCCTAACAAGCGACAGTGAAGAAGAGCTTCCTGGTACATCACCCCTCCTCCTGGCACCACTTCCACAACACAACACACACTTCTCAGGGGAGACCGGCACCATCACACTGACACACATTTATTGGCCCTCACACATTTCAGCAATACATTTAAATGGGCCATCAACGCAGACCATGTCACTCAGAAACAAGCAAACCAAAGACTATTCTTTTCCCAAAAGACATTTTGGAAGAATAAAAACAATAAACCTCCTCCTCGAAAGCCACCCATCATCGAAAGCATCCCCACCTCAGCACAGCAGAGATGGGGCAACACACAGACACACACACGCACACATACACACACTGCAAGAAACAAACTATATCACGGTAAGTCCTAGGCATCCCCTTCCTTCCCGCTAAATCGCTTTCTATTAACAAACGTAGAACCAGCAGGGGAGAGGTGATCATAGCTTGATCCCTCTCACCCTGCCCTGCCCCGGCTCCAGCTGCTGCCCTCTGGGGGGCGCTGTAGGTCACGGGTCAAAAACACTATCTAACGCACTTTAGCTCTCGGTTTTTGTGAATGTTGTCTGGTCCACCGGTTGCTGTATTAAAGTCGATGTCTGTTTATACATCTTTAATGTTGAGCTAACGCAATGCATCCGAACCCGAACCCCGCCAACCTTGGCCGTGTGGTTCTTACAGCAACTCCTGAATTGAAAGTCTGTACAGACGGCTGTGAGGAAGCGCAATCTTTCAAGATTTCCTTTACGATTTCACAGAGGCATTGCAAGTCACAGACGTCATACTCTTACTGTGTGAAAAAGGTGGATTTGTAGATACAATCTAGATGCAAATGTTGTTTTGCAATCCAGACAGTGTTTCTCCTCTACACAGGGCCTTTGGGCCGGCCAAGGTTTTCCAGACATCCTGATCGTATATTCATTAATACTTCTGATCACGTGGGACAACTGAGCACAGCCAGGTGCATTACGAGTGACATCACAAGTGGGTGTGTCTACCTAGATGTATGATGACTAGATCAGTCTACCAGCCTACGCAGTGGGCTGTAGTAACTGGTAGGCTTAACTACCCATCATACATCATATGGGCGGATACACCCACTTGTGATGTCACTATGTCACAATGTCAATTTGAATCATAAGACACCAATAATACACAAAAAGCAACTACAACACCCTGTGATTCAGGGCAAGGTTTTGCTGTTCTGTTTAAATTGATTGATTAATTATCCTTAAGAAACAATTGAATGCATTAGTTAAGAGAATTGCCACATTTTGCCACTCATAAGAAGGCACGGGATGTGCTTAAGGGTGTTGTCTCACCTGTGATTGGTGCTCTTGGCTCTTGGTCACACCCTGCACCTGCAGCAGGTTCTTAGCCACGCCCACACAGGGAATCCCAGACAGCACCCCCAGGTGACACGCCAGACCAAACTCTGCCAGGACACACAAACGAGTTACTAACAAGATATAGAACACAATTTAGCGAGTGAGTGAGTGCATGTGTGTGTGGGTGTGTAGACCAAGTGTGTGCATGTGTGTGTGGACTGAGTGTGTGTGTGTGTGTGTGTGTGTGTGTGTGTGTGTGTGTAGACCAAGTGTGTGCATGTGTGGACTGAGTGTGTGCATGTGTGTGTGGACTGACTGTGTGCATGTGGACCATTTGTGTGCATGTGTGTATGTGCACATGTGTGTGTAGACCATTTTGTGCATGTGTGGACTGTGTGTGTGTGTATGTGTGTGTCTGTGGACCGAGTGTGTGCTCGACTTACCTCTGTAGTGGAAAAGGCCATTCCCATCCACCAAGACGACCTGAACAAATGCAGAAAGAAATCAACTTACAAACTACTCAACAACGTGCAGCAACAACCTGTGCCTGCATGCCTGTGTGTGTGCATGTGCGCGTGTGTGCGTGCATGCGTGCGTGCATGCGTGCGTGCGTGTGTGTGTGTGTGTGTGTGCACTCGATCGATGACTGTGACTTTAACAAAGCAACATCTTTCACCACAGCTAATACCGTGCCCCTCATGCGTGGCGCTGAGGCGGTGGCGTGATGCCGGCTCCCTGTCCCACTCCTCCGCCCGGTGGTGTGTAGTTATTATTACAGGCCGACCGAGCGGCCATATGTCCTGATCTGTCCTGTGAACCGTTAGTCACCCCGCTAGCACCTCATTAGAGCACCCAGCACCCAGGCTCACACAGGACCCAGTGGCATGATGTGACTGGGAATGAGAGGGTGCAGGTGTGGGTGGGTGGGTATGTGTGTGCGTTTGTGTGCGTGTGTCTACGTGTGTAGGTGTGTAGGCGTGTGTATATGTGTGCGTAGGTGTGTTGGTGTGTGCGTATGTGTGTGTTTGCGTAAGTGTGTGTGTGTGTGTGCATCGGTCTGTGCGTGCGTGGGTTTGTGTGTGTGTGCGTTTGTGCATGTGTGTGTATGTGTGTGCGCGTAGGTGTGTGTAGATGGTGTGTGTGTGAGTGTGTGGGCCAGTGGTGTGTGGGCCTATGATGACGGCTAACTGAGGGGAGTGGGAGGGCTCAGACGTGACACACACACACACACACACACACAGTGAGGAGAGAGCAGCAGGAAGCAGCATCACTGCACGCACCCACCATGCATCCACGGCCGGCTAATTAGCTGCTCCCTGTGGGGGAGAAGTGAACTATAAACGACAAAGTTTGGTGAGCGTGCCACGCCACACGACATATTGTTCCCACGCTGTCCAAAGTATTAGAAAAACCAAACACCGAATCATACTGAATACAACCCAGCTCCAGTCACAGCAGATACATAGTGTGTGTGTGTGTGTGTGTGTGTGTGTGTGCGTGCGTGCGTGTATGTGTCTCTGTGTGTGTGTGTGTGTGTGTGTCTGTGCTCATGGGCATGGATCTGCAGGTAAGCCCTGACCTGGGGCAGCAGCTGAGGCTGTTTGCTCTGCAGGCGTTGCAGGGCGTCCAGCAGGAAGGGAGTCTCGCGGAAGGCCAGGAAGCCGGCCACGTAGGGAGCGCACAGCGCCACCATCTGGCTGTCCTCGTACAGCACCTGGCGGGCAGGAGGACCGTTTGATCACCACAGTGAACCGCATCGCAGTTAACTACGTCACTACCATCACAGTTAACCACGTCACTACCATCACAGTTAACCACGTCACTACCATCACAGTTAACCACGTCACTACCATCACAGTTAACAACAGCACTACCATCACAGTCAATTGTGGACACTGGGTGTTTAATATACTTCCCACTATACTATTCTGCCCTTAGCTTAGTTCAGTCTGTGGCCGTGGTGTTTTTGTGTTATGAGCAAGATATATTTGACTGTGTGTCATATCACAGGCTCTCTTTGCACTCTGGAGACAATAAAGAAGCATAATACTATGATTATCCATGTCCTACACTCTGAAACTAAACGCAAAAGAAATATTCAATATCGTTCTCAATATCACCAGGTTTTATGTTTACAAAAACATAATCTGTGTGACTTTTGGTTTTTTCTCCAATTCCATAAGATTAGATATTCTTCAGTGACATTGGCCAGGCTGCAACACAGCAGCAATATCAGGCAGGGTTACAGATGGATTGAGGGCTGGTCCATGATAGGATAGATTGGAAAATAACCCTGAGACCCATATAGAAATATCCTTCGCTGAATGTCATTACCGGCCGGGTTTAGTGGCCATGAAATTGCCTTGATTTTCAACAAAGCATACAAATTGGATTAAGCTGGGTATGGCCATGTGCGGGCATATTATGATATTAAGGTTCAAGTCCACGAAGGGAAGAGGAGAGACGAAAGGTCAGCAGTGAAATGAGATGAGAAAAACATCAACACTACTTTAACGAAGCCCAAGCCTTAATGGAACCTGATACGACCTCGGCTGCGCTGTACAAATTGCTTAGCTTTCCTACATCCTTTTTTTTAATTGTGTACATTATGCCTGGCGCGGAGAACGTTGAGGCATCCAATTCTGTTGCATCTGATTAGCGTTCAGGCCACCGTTACTGTTGCTACGGCGCGGCCATAAACGCATTACGGTACGAAACGTAGATGGTAAATTGGCTTGGCGAGTGGAGTGGTGCGGCATCGTCCAATCAGCGCTCACCTCCAGGTCGGGGTAGCTGAGCACCACCAGCTGGGCGCAGGCGTTCACGTCGTCCCCTTTGATGAAGGACAGGTCCACTCCGCCCACCCTCTCCAGGGAGGAGAAGTCGGGGCATCGCTGCCACGCCTCCGTGTCCTCCGCCACCACCTGTTGTCTCAGGCTGGCCTGCTCACTGCACCACCAGCACCCACATACAGTCAGGCATACGCTTAGAGAGGTGTGGTGTTGCAGAGGCCATAGACCAGAGGGGCGCCTGCAAGGCTTTCATCTTAGCAGGGAGCCACGGGCTAAAAGATTTACGAAATATTAACATTTTGTGGTTGAGCTCGATATTGTGCTCTCAATTACTTCTACGAAGTTACTTCCCCCAAAACAACCAGTTCACAAATATCTTAGATATGATAAACCATATTTGTGTTGTTTATCATATTGCTATATTATAGCAATATGATAAACAACACAAATATGGTTTATCATATCTATTATTGCAAGCTGAGAATAATTTCAGTTTAAAAAAAGGACATACCAACCTAACCTAGTGTGTGTTTGTGTGTGTGTGTGTATGTATTATGCATTATTATACACTTTTTTTTCGGAATTAGATTAGATAATATGAATTTATGCAACCACCCATTGCCCCCTCACAACTTACTAATGAAAAACAAATAAAGGGCTGGCAAAGCAGTTCCAGGGGGCCGCTTTCTTTAACACTATTGCTTTTTGTCTATAGTCATTGGCCATTCATCTGTAGCTAATTATCATGATCTCGTTAACCCAGAGAACACATCCAAGTGTTCCCTTTCTATTCCTTATTTAGCTGGTCAAAATATGCCACGTAGCCATTGTTGCCCACATTAAAGCAAGACAAGAGACTTTAATAAAGGTTGTGTGTGTGTGTGTGATCAACATGACTTTAAAACATCCAATAACATTCAACTGGCCACTCAATGACGTTCTGACCTTTCCCATCGCTTGACCACCTCGTCATCACAAACGACTGACATGAATGTTTTTTATTTAGACGCCTGGAGGAGACGTGTCGCCAGCCGAGCCGCACGTCTGTCAGGTCACGTGGAGTCTTCTTCCGTGTTTATTAAAACGAGCCCGTACGTCACAACGTGGGCGGAGCTTCCCTCGTCACCTCGTTCGGCGCGTTGGTGGCGTACGAGCGCCATCTGGTGGGCGTCTCCGCGACCTACACTGCGCGGGCCGCGTCACGTGTGCGTCGAGTTGTTTTCAAGGTGCTGAGCTCCGTGGGTTGAGAGACAATAACGATCAGAAACGAATGTGATAGTTCTAATCATGATTAAACCTTGGACACGTTTTAAAAATGTTTAAAACGTTTTTAATGATCCCCGCGAAATCCCGACCCGATCAAATATAAGAGAAATCATCCCGAAAGTTGTTCTACGCAACAGAGAGAGTCGGGGAAGCTCTCATGTTTTAACTTCAACCACAACCTGCTCACAAACTGGTGATTTAAAGTGATTTGTAGTCCCTGAACGGATACATTATTCTTTCATACAGGGCCTTAAGTATATGACTTTGACTTACATTGCTAAACTATTGCCATACTTGCAGCAGGTTATTAAGCTCTATTCTTCCTCCAGTATTGTACTGCTGTAGCCAGGAATAACACGTCTCTGTGCTCCACACAACAGCCAGGTTGATACCAGACACATTTCTCAGCCTTGCATGTTTAAAGTAGCATGTAAATGACTGCATTTACATGCTACTTGTCAAACCTGTGGCCATCCAACAACGGAAGGGAACAGCCAGCTGGTCCAGAGCATTATTATTATTATTATTATAGATCAGACGTCTTTCTCAGGAAATAAAGACAATATCTTATATTTTGATGAGTTGTGTGTTACAATGCAAGGCTAAAATAATCCTAATTTCATGAGGAAAAAACGTTTAAATTCCATTGGGTTACAATGGGTAGTCTATTAGGTTTCAACACAGCAACATTATAAGGCAGTGTTACAGATGGGTTGAGGTTGGCTATGATAGGACAGATTGGAAAATAACCCTGAGAACTTGATCACGATATAGTAAACCCTTCACTGAAACTAAGCTTTTCAGTTGAAATTGCGAGAGCGTGATGTCGACAGATAAAATAAGGTGAAGTGTACTGTGTACCCAGCCAACATGTTCATGTGGGACCCATATGGGTTTTAGAAGGGCTGCTTAATAGGAACTCCGATTGGGTTCACAATGTTTACCCGAGGTGGTTCTACATGGGTTCTAAGTGGGTTAAAGATGGATTCTAAGTGGTTTAAGTGGGTTAAAGATGGATTCTAAGCGGGTTAAAGATGGATTCTAAGTGGTTAAAAGATGGGGCCCAATTGGGCAATCAGCACCAGACCCACATCGGCCCCACTTCTTTAGACCAAGTGGGTTTAGTGTGAGTTTGTCCATGGGTTCCACGATGGACCCACCTGTGTTTGCCCAACGGGGTTCTATACTGCATAGGTTCTAAGTGGCTAAATCACAGGGTCCAATTGAGCCATCTGTACCACCCTAATTTAGCCCAAGTGGCTTTAGTGTGGGTTTGTCCACGGGTTCCTCGAAGGAGCCAGAAAGCTAAAAGCCCATTCATTTAAAAGCCTACTTGAAACCCATGAGTCAGCCCATGAAGCCCAGTTGGATTTCACGTACTCATTAATACAGCCCATGAAGAGCTGATGAATTAAAATCATGACAATGCACACAGTTTATCCTCGGAATTCAAGTTTATTTTTCCCCAAAAAATGTAAAGACGTTATTCATGTATTCATATATATATATATATTTTTTTAAATAAATCCAAACAGATCCTTTTTATTTCTTTAAACATCATTATTCATGTCAATGTAACAAGATTGAGATATGTAACAAAAAAAAAGTAAGAAGAGCGAGATGAATATGTGTCATGGAGGTGGGACAACGTTAGTAGCCCTCCATTTTGTCTCAGAGACTTTCAAATAAAGTGTACGCGTTGCATTTATAAAGTCAAGGAGGCAGGTAGGAGCAGTGTGGGGTTGGGATACAGTGCGGGGATTGGTTTGGTAACTTGCAGTGACACTAAACTCAGACGAATATACTGCCATGGAAAAGGTGAGCTCTGATCAGATGTGAACTAGATGGTCCGCATTGGACACAGACGCCGTGGTGAAAGTTACATGGCTAAGAACGCTAAGATGTACTTTACTGTGTGTGCCACAGACAGTAACACCATGGCGGTTCTTTTGGATATGGCAGGACATGGTCGCCCGGATGCATTGTCCTCAACATGCATCATACATATAGAGCAACACACACACGCGCACACGGATGAAAAGAAAAGAGTTCATGACTCATGGATATCACAATATTCAACCGTGACCTTTGCATTTAAGTCGTTTTGTGCAGGAAAAAGAAAATGAATAAACTAACGGTAAACATAACGTAAAAGTTGAAAAAGGGAACTTGAGCGGCCAGAGGAACAGGCTTGCCTTAAATCCCTTCTGGCCGGGACATTTTAATTGATTGATAATGGTTATCACCAACACAACGTCCGACCTTATTGGCTGTTAATATAATGGACCCTTCTCATTGGCCTGAGAACTGCCAATCAGAAGAGTTTTGAGCATTTTAAGTTAGCAACCGAGTTACATTAGATTTTACATTTAAAAACAAGTGAACAGATATGTGAAGGTCTCCTCCTCTCTGAACATTGCGGAGGGATTAAGTATCTCGATAACACAGCGTAAAGACAGGCTATCAGAATAAATCCCCTGGTGTAAAATAAAAAAAAAAGAAGAAAGGCTGAACTAAGCGCACAGTTGCTGTATAACACAAAAACTATTGCATTTAAAATGTCCTCCACACTTCCACACCCACAGTTGAAGATCTGCCCAGCAAGTGACCCAGTAAACCAGGTTAGTGACCTAGTAAACCAGGCTAGAGATCCAGAAAACCAGGCTAAGTGACCTAGTAAACCAGGCTAGAGACCCGGTAAACCAGGCTAGTGACCCAGTACCCTAGTGACCCAGTAAACCAGGCACGTGACCCAGTGAACCAGGTACATACCAACTGTCGCTTTGACAGAAGGAAAGGAAAAACACAAAACAAAAGGCCTTGAAATGCTCTTGACACATGGCTCTCAAATGGCTAGCGGTATTTCACAAGTCTAGGTAACATATTCCACCGTAAACCCATCACTGCGTTGAGCCCCACACACACACACACACACACACACACACACACACACAGCACACACACACACACACACACACACACACACACACACACACACACACACACACACACACACACACACACACAACACACACACACACACACACACACACACACACACACACACACACACGGCCGGTAGGCATCGGGCCATGGAGTGCGGTGATGCTCTTACATTACAATGTAACGTTCATCCGTTATGCACGCAAAATCTACACCACTCTTAAGAAAATCATGATAATAACAATAATAATAATAATCTTAAATGGCAGTTTTCCCATCAATCCAAAAAAAGAGAAGAATGAGAAGAATGACCCTCGATTTTTGTTTGTTTAGTTTTTTAAGAAATTTGATTGGTTCGCGAGAACCAGCCAATCAGAAGCACATTCACAAATTGAACAACAAGGGCATCTTCTGACAACTTCCTTTACAGGGGTTCTTTGTTTCCGTAGACAGGAATAAAGCTGGTGGCGGCAGATTTTAACATCATCTACATTGTTCATAAAGTTATCTATATATATATATATTAATTTGTAAAGAAATACACCAACTGTCCCTCCACTACCAAGTAGAATCCACTATGACTACATTTGACCTCAGAAAGAAAGGGCTCTCTGTAACAGAACAAGCAGTTAGTCTTATCGATTAACTCTAATCCACAGAAGCACCGGCACCCATAGGTCCCACACGGTCCATATAAATCTTCATAATAAATAGAAATAGTTCACAACAGTAGATATCAAAACTCATGTTATTGCTCCTGGCAGACTATCTTCGCCAGACCGAGGTCGAATCGCATTTGCTCGTTAATCATTATTCATTGTATTTATTAAGTTAGCGCTAATGGTGGACTTAGCTACAGAGAGGCAAAGACAACCATCCGACAACCGCTATTTTGTTGCGCAAGACGCCTCCATCTGGAGCTCACCGCACCGTCGAAATAGACGATCGGAAATGAAACTTGACGGCGAGGTTCTGACATATCTTACTTGCCATCCACACTTGACCTAGAAAAGACCTTACCAGGTCAACGCCAACCCTCTGGTAAATATGGCAAGACACCACACTCATGTTTTGCACGTGTGCACGGTGTCTGTTGTGCGTCTCAGACTGTGTGTGTGTGTGTGTGTGTGTGTGTGTGTGTGTGTAAGTGCGCGCCTCTCAGCGTCGAGTGTGCGTGGGTGGGTGTATTGGCGTGCAAGTGCATATGCATACATGTAACGACATCTCCATTTTCTTTTCCCTTTTTCAAAGTCCCAGAAGCTCCCTAGTGTCTTAGTATTGCTTGGTCCAACCTCCAGTCGGTTAGTCCAGGAAAAACACAGAAACGCTATGAGACAAGAGTAGTCGATCACCAGATAACGGTAGTCGACATGCAGGCCCCCGGGAAAGAAGCAGTGGGGGTCGGGGGTCGGGAAGAGAGAAACTTTGTGTGAAAAAACAGCCCTTTTAAATTTTGTGCACACAATCTTTTGGGTTTGCCATCTCTCTTTCACAAGTTTTTTTGTCTCGTGTTTGTGCAAGCATGCTTCATTTCTGCACAGAGACTCAGACCAGAGCTCTGCGGAGGATGCAAGAAGCAGGAAACAGGAAGGAGAAGGGGGGGGGGGGGGGGGGGACAGAGTGCATGCTGGGTGTTGTAGTCCCGGTAGATCTCCTCTACCGGGAGATCATGGAGCTGGACTGGGATTGGCTGGAGGAGATGGTGGCGGCGCTCAGCTGGGAGAAGCCGCTGTGGCTGGACTCCAGGCTTGTCATGGAGCCCCTGGGAGAGAGAGAGAGAGAGAGAGACACATGGAGCCATGTTGACACATACAGACAGACAGACAGAGAGACAGACACACTCTTCAACTCACTAAACACCTGTCTCACAACACAAAGCTGCCCGCATTCACCGACAGTGATCCACCAGTGAACACATTCGTTGTGTGAGTGGGGCACACCGCGCTGGCTTCCAAACGGATCCACGATGCAGAAGTACACCCATGCAGTCAGGATAAACCCATGGAACCCATGGAATGACTCTGCAAGGCATTCAAACGCTGAGGTTTGCGCTTGGCTGCAGCAGCCATTTTGGAATGCAGGCGGGTGAGGAAGGAAGGAAGGAAGGGGGCGGGAGGAGGGAGAGGGAAGTGGGGAACACCTTGCATTGTGATTGGTCGGTTAGATTCACATTCAGTCCTTTGGAGAACAAATGGCAAGAATACTTTGTGTACGCGCGATGTAAAATAGATAAAAACTGGCCGTCATGTCCACCATAATATCTCAGCCCGTTAATCTTTTTTATTTTATTTTTTTTTTTTTTAAATTGGACTTAAAATATTAATACTATGGCACCGGGTGCACTTGTAACCGTCCCTGGAAGGAGGTTTCAAGGTTTCTTCCTAGATTGTTTTTTCTTGCCCTTTCGGGGAATAGGGCTAGGGGGTGTCATAAATATATGGCTTGTGAAGCCCTTGTAGACTTTAACTAAAGCTATTCAAATAAAATCATTATTATATTTTGTAAGTATATGCCGCTATTCTCTCAATACTGATTATTGTGAGTGAAGTGACACAGTGGCAGCAGTAAAACGGTGTGTTAAAGGCAGAGTGAGCTGGGTCAGGTCGGACCACTGTGATACAAATACAAAAGGTCAGAGAGGCCACATACACACACTGGTTAATATGCGCTGACGACTTATTAACGTCGTTAGTCATGCAAGCAGTTAGGACAGCTGATCTCCTTTCTCCAATACAGGACCAGTGTATTGGAAAAGGGGCATGTCTGTTAGCCCCATGCTAACAGATAGCCACTAGCAAAAGTAGGAGGAGTGTGTGTGTGTGTGTGTGTGTGTGTTTGTTAGCTAGCTATCTGCTTGCTCACATTGGAAGTGCGACTCCAATGTGGCGCAATGGGGTTGGTGGGCGTTTATATTAGCAGCCAGAGAACAGTCTGATTCAGAAAATGACATCACTGTAATGCAGCCTTTAAACCAAGAAAAGACAACACTTATGCCATATCACGATATTCCGATATCCAAAACCACACATCACCCACATGGTTCCCAATCCTTAAATAGTGAGCCCACGCATTCCTCCAAGCCCCGCCCCCAGACGTCCCATTGGTCACTTGGGTGCTCAGATACCTATCGTGGCAGCAATGCTGTGCTGCCACTTAAAATATGCATGTCCTCAACATAACTCACATGTCTGAGTAGAGACTCCTCCCCCAGGGCCCTCACCAGCCCTTTGGTGTCCATCTGACCCAGCCTCAGGATGTACAGGGGCCGGCCGTCTGCAAGACACAACAACAACAAGAACAGCAACACACGATGAAGACTGTGTTCACAAACTCCACTCCCGCCTGGAGACACGATGCGAGGTTGACGACGGCATCAGCCTGATATTACAATATTAATGAATAAGAGATGATGAGGACATCAAAGAATATCACAAAAGTACGAAAGCTGTAATGTGTGGAAGACATGTGTTTTGTGCACGTCTTCATATCTGTGTGACAGCAGGGTGCTGGGTGAACGAGAAGGACCGACAAATTGGCCTCGTGAATAATTCTAACGCACACCACAGACGGGAAACCGTTTACATGCACATGCGCATGTGTGCACGTGTGCAGTATACCGCATGTAAGCTAAGCCTGGGCGCGGTCAGAGATCTGATACCTTTCCTCCAGAGGACTGCAAGAGACCGCCTGCCTCTGGGCTGACCTACATCAATGTCGTGTGTGTGTGTGTGTGTGTGTGTGTGTGTGTGTGTGTGTGTGTGTGTCCCAGTAACCACGGCACGTGACCCAGTGAACCAGGTACATACCAACTGTCGCTTTGACAGAAGGAAAGGAAAAACACAAAACAAAAGGCCTTGAAATGCTCTTGACACGGCTTTCAAATGGCTAGCGGTATTTCACAAGTCTAGGTAACATATTCCACCACACACACACCACACACACCACCACCACACACCACACCACACACACCACACACACCACACCACACACACACACACACACACACACACACACACACACACACACACACACACACACACACACACACACACACACACACACACACACAACACACACAACACACACACACCACAACACACACACACATACACACACCACACACACGCACGAGGCTGCATCGGGCCATGGAGTGCGGTGATGCTCTTACATTACAATGTAACGTTCATCCGTTATGCACGCAAAATCTACACCACTCTTAAGAAAATCATGATAATAACAATAATAATAATAATCTTAAATGGCAGTTTTCCCATCAATCCAAAAAAAGAGAAGAATGAGAAGAATGACCCTCGATTTTTGTTTGTTTAGTTTTTTAAGAAATTTGATTGGTTAGCGAGAACCAGCCAATCAGAAGCACATTCACAAATTGAACAACAAGGCATCTTCTGACAACTTCCTTTACAGGGGTTCTTTGTTTCCGTAGACAGGAATAAAGCTGGTGGCGGCAGATTTTAACATCATCTACATTGTTCATAAAGTTATCTATATATATATATTAATTTGTAAAGAAATACACCAACTGTCCCTCCACTACCAAGTAGAATCCACTATGACTACATTTGACCTCAGAAAGAAAGGGCTCTCTGTAACAGAACAAGCAGTTAGTCTTATCGATTAACTCTAATCCACAGAAGCACCGGCACCCATAGTCCCACACGGTCCATATAAATCTTCATAATAAATAGAAATAGTTCACACAGTAGATATCAAACTCATGTTATTGCTCCTGGCAGACTATCTCGCCAGACCGAGGTCGAATCGCATTTGCTCGTTAATCATTATTTCATTGTATTTATTAAGTTAGCGCTAATGGTGGACTTAGCTACAGAGAGGCAAGACAACCATCCGACAACCGCTATTTTGTTGCGCAAACGCCTTCCATCTGGAGCTCACCGCACGTCGAAATAGACGATCGGAAATGAAACTTGACCGAGGTCTGACATATCTTACTTGCCATCCACACTTGACCTAGAAAAGACCTTACCAGGTCACGCCAACCCTCTGGTAATATGGCAAGACACCACACTCATGTTTTTGCACGTGTGCACGGTGTCTGTTGTGCGTCTCAGACTGTGTGTGTGTGTGTGTGTGTGTGTGTGTGTGTGTGTGTAAGTGCGCGCCTCTCAGCGTCGAGTGTGCGTGGGTGGGTGTATTGGCGTGCAAGTGCATATGCATACATGTAACGACATCTCCATTTTCTTTTCCCTTTTTCAAAGTCCCAGAAGCTCCCTAGTGTCTTAGTATTGCTTGGTCCAACCTCCAGTCGGTTAGTCCAGGAAAAACACAGAAACGCTATGAGACAAGAGTAGTCGATCACCAGATAACGGTAGTCGACATGCAGGCCCCCGGGAAAGAAGCAGTGGGGGTCGGGGGTCGGGAAGAGAGAAACTTTGTGTGAAAAAACAGCCCTTTTAAATTTTGTGCACACAATCTTTTGGGTTTGCCATCTCTCTTTCACAAGTTTTTTTGTCTCGTGTTTGTGCAAGCATGCTTCATTTCTGCACAGAGACTCAGACCAGAGCTCTGCGGAGGATGCAAGAAGCAGGAAACAGGAAGGAGAAGGGGGGGGGGGGGGGGGGACAGAGGCATGCTGGGTGTTGTAGTCCCGGTAGATCTCCTCTACCGGGAGATCATGGAGCTGGACTGGGATTGGCTGGAGGAGATGGTGGCGGCGCTCAGCTGGGAGAAGCCGCTGTGGCTGGACTCCAGGCTTGTCATGGAGCCCCTGGGAGAGAGAGGAGAGAGAGAGAGAGAGAGAGAGACACATGGAGCCATGTTGACACATACAGACAGACAGACAGAGAGACAGACACACTCTTCAACTCACTAAACACCTGTCTCACAACACAAAGCTGCCCGCATTCACCGACAGTGATCCACCAGTGAACACATTCGTTGTGTGAGTGGGGCACACCGCGCTGGCTTCCAAACGGATCCACGATGCAGAAGTACACCCATGCAGTCAGGATAAACCCATGGAACCCATGGAATGACTCCGCAAGGCATTCAAACGCTGAGGTTTGCTCTTGGCTGCAGCAGCCATTTTGGAATGCAGGCGGGTGAGGAAGGAAGGAAGGAAGGGGGCGGGAGGAGGGAGAGGGAAGTGGGGAACACCTTGCATTGTGATTGGTCGCTTAGATTCACATTCAGTCCTTTGGAGAACAAATGGCAAGAATACTTTGTGTGCGCGCGATGTAAAATAGATAAAAACTGGCCGTCATGTCCACCATAATATCTCAGCCCGTTAATTTGTTCTATCTTTTATTTTTTATTTATTTTTTTTTTTTTTAATTGGACTTAAAATGTTAATACTATGGCACCCGGTGCACTCGTAACCGTCCCTGGAAGGAGGTTTCAAGGTTTCTTCCTAGATTTTTTTTTTCTTGCCCTTTCGGGGGAATAGGGCTAGGGGGTGTCATAAATATATGGCTTGTGAAGCCCTTGTAGACTTTAACTAAAGGCTATTCAAATAAAATCATTATTATATTTTGTAAGTATATGCTGCTATTCTCTCAATACTGATTATTGTGAGTGGAGTGACACAGTGGCAGCAGTAAAACGGTGTGTTAAAGGCAGAGTGAGCTGGGTCAGGTCGGACCACTGTGATACAAATACAAAAGGTCAGAGAGGCCACATACACACACTGGTTAATATGCACTGACGACTTATTAACGTCGTTAGTCATGCAAGCAGTTAGGACAGCTGATCTCCTTTCTCCAATACAGGACCAGTGTATTGGAAAAGGGGCATGTCTGTTAGCCCCATGCTAACAGATAGCCACTAGCAAAAGTAGAAGGAGTGTGTGTGTGTGTGTGTGTGTGTGTTTGTTAGCTAGCTATCTGCTTGCTCACATTGGAAGTGCGACTCCAATGTGGCGCAATGGGGTTGGTGGGCGTTTATATTAGCAGCCAGAGAGAGGGG
>PIJE02001948.1:0-19349 GCA_002895965.2 Coryphaenoides rupestris | reverse complement strand
GAATCAAACATCACACGGAGGGAACTTTAGTCTGAGCTCACTGGAGGACATTCAGAAGCGCTCTGTCCTAGACTCACGCCTGCTGGTCCACAGAGGGACGCCTGGAGACCATTAGCACCACAAAGAGATGCTTAGTTAAGTTCATGCAGAGCTAAGGCATTCAATGGTCTTGTTGACATTTACACACCTTGATCAGCCTTGCTGGATACTGGTGACAGATTGCAGCAACTGGTCACCTTTGACCTCTGATTGGTGTTGTCTGTGGAGAAAACACACACCACACACACATCACACTACATGCACGCGGTTCAGAAACAACCAACTTGTCTGTATAGAGCCAGACCAAAACTATATTTTCTTGTGTTACATGGCAACAACTATCAGTTTTATATTTCCTTGGCATTTTAGTTGACTTCTGTTATTACATTGCGTTTGTCTTCGTGAAGCTTTCACTTTGTGAGTCAGGGGGCTCCCTCTAGAGGATAGGAAGAAGGAGATGACGTGTTGTTGCTGCCTTTGTTAGACAAACGCCCCATCATATAGGCATTGAACATAGTAGAAACAGGCAGATTCATTGAGCACAAGTGGAAATACATGTGAAACACAATTCATCCACGGGAATCTACATCTGGGTTTCTTGCTTCTTTTCACTTATAGTAACACCACTCTTCTCTCTCTCTCTATTGTATTTTGTTCCGACTAGTAATCATCAATACTCAGTAGAGTCTAGATAACATTATCCAACTGGTTGTTTTCAGTGGCGTCTGTTAGGACTCCCTACCTCTCCCGTCTCCTCGGAGGGGCGGGGGCCATCTTTTAAGGTTAGTGAGGATTAACCCAAGTAGGGACGAGGTCACTCTTTCAATGGAACCCAGCTGGGTCCAGGGGGGTCCTGCTCTCTCCTGTCTTCCATCCTGGGCTCTCCAATTACTCAACACACACAGCGGTTCTTCTTAATATTATGCATATCATTATACGCTTATTAGCTAGTACAAGTTTTTTGATTCTCTAAGAAAATTATACATTATTTAATTAAAAAAGGTATTAATCTGAATGGCACATAATAACGGGACTCACTACCCTGAACTCCAGGCGGGACCTCGTTCAGCTCTCAGTCGGATAATGTACTAAAACTAAACTGCAGTTAGATGCTTTAATTAATTAATTCATAATTACAATCACAGAAGTTACCATTAATAGTTAGCATAACTTGAAGGATTTCAGAAAGGTCTTTACATGACAGGGGCTGACTTCAACACACATTCAAGCCAAAACAAACACAAATAGTTAGATACAGTGCAGGATTGTTCTTGATCACGTGAACTGGATATGTTCAGGGTTGCGTCGGGACAATAACATCAAGCGTTAGTGGTACAGCGCCGTCCTCAGTCACCGGGGTATCATCAAGAAATACGAGTAGATCGCGTTCGTTTCCTACTAAATCGGTCGGATTTAAATCCCAACAGAAACCCGTGGATTTAATGGCGATGTTTGCGCAGCACTCCGCGGCACCCCGCTGCCTTGCGTGCGCTAGTGCCCGTTTCAGTCACCCCAATTAATGAGCGACCAACAGGGCTTCTAGAGCGCTCAGCCACTGACCACCAACTTGTTACTTACCCATTTTGCCCCGGCCACGGGAACCGAGGCCCCGTCACACAGACACCCTGACCCAGCCACAAACATCGAATCAGAACAACAACACGAAAAAAGAACACACACATACACACGCTAAGTCATTATTCGGCTTTCTACAGAATTGAATACTACTACTCAGCTCAATGCAAGTAAGCATGCACTGCTTACTTGTATTTAGCAAGACAAAACTGCATCGGTCACAAAACAACAACAACAACAACACCGACCAAAGAACGCCTAAACGACAGTCGGGAGAACTCTGGCCCCGTGAGAGATGAACAAAAACAACAAATCTAATGTGGCACGCCGAAAATAGCCAGCTGCGAAAGTGGGATGAAAAACAGGAAGCCCGTCTGGGTTCTATAACTGACAGCGGCACGCTAGGTTTTTCCTTCTCAGAAAGCCACCAGTTCAGAGGCACCTGCTAAGGCTCCCAGTGTCTCTCTAACAGAAGAGGCCTACGTCGAGTGTACATGTGAACATGTCATCTAATCCCAACGGTGGGAGTCGTAGCCTTCTACACAACACGGTGTGAAATGTGCTTACAAAAAAAAAAAGAAGACAAATTACTGTTTTGGTGCCAATGCAAGAGAGTGGGTGGATTTGGACAGAACAAATGTCTTGGTGCATCACACACGCCTGTTTTTATTCAAGGTTCTGCCAACTGAATTGGCTTGCAGACAAGAGGTGTGTTTCCATAAAGTAGGTTAGTTGACAAATCGGTCAAACTGATCATCACGAGCTCCACGATGATGTGGAAAACGTTATACTGAAACTGGCCTACATACACAACCAATATTCAGTGAACCGTATGGAAACCAGTGCTCAGATGGTCCAAACTGAATAACAGGAACTAACCTCCACTCAGGGCTGCGTCAGTCAGACAACCCCTGCATCGCACACACACACTCACATACACGTACTCACCGCAAACGCACACACACACACACACACACACACACACAACCAACACACACACACACACACACACACACACACACACACACACACACAGAAATAGGGAGAGTAGTGAGAGTCAGCCATGTCCCAAATTTGTTGCAGCTTCTACGGTTTTTGGTTTTGGTGAGAGCGCAGAAACCATTAAAGAGCCGGAGAGTTTGGAAATACCTGCCTGCCTCCAAGCAACTGAATGTTCCACTTCCGCACTCGGTTATTATTAATGCATTTCATCGGTATTAATTAAATCAGAGGTCAGTCGTTTAGACTTCAATCATTATGAGCATATACAGTTTTTTTTGTTTTTTTTCTTATTTCCGGTATATCTATACAGGTGCGTGTCTATACAGGTGTGCTGTGGGCACGCTGCGGTCCTGCCGACAGACCTGAAAGATTTGCATAGCGGCTGTGTTCAAGCCTTCGAATCACTGGGCAAGTTCCTCACGACAGAAATGGAACGTCTCTACTTGGTAGTGACAAGGAAAAAAAAATACAAATAAACTAAATATACAAATAAAAGAGTCATGAGGTAGTCATCTCCTCAAACATCACGCATCCCAAATATAGCAGCAGCGCCGCTGGTAAATATTGACTTTCTTCTGCCTTAACCCTTCCCTGATCATAATCAACCTGACTCCATCGTGACAAGGAAGTAGCGTGGCTGTGTTCAACATGTAGCCTAGAAAATCCCAGCGGTGAAGACGCGTTGCCAAGATGCTTCGCTTCCTTGAAACGGGTAACATTTCAAGGAACAAGGAAAAAATGTGTTTCCGTGGGGAACGTCCACAGGGTTGCCACGGCGGCATTCCACTACACCAAGTTGTATGTGAGCAGTGCTTCCTGTAATCCGCCTGCGGAGACGTTATTAGCATGACGGGGAATACACCTAAACAATACATCGTTATTTAATCCCTTCCTGGGCACAGAAATCCATTCCACTCACTACTGGACGGACGCAGTGAAGGTGAAACTCCCAGGCTGGGAGATGGAGGGCATGTTCCGCCCAAGGAAAGGAGCTTATGAAACCCTGGAAGAGGTGAATGTGATGGGTGGGAATGTGATCCAGGGATACTGGGTGAAAGGACATGGATCACCCTGGAGGCTCGTAGAGTTAAAAAGGGGCAGGCAGCCATGCCAAGATTCATCTGGCCATTGAAGACTGGGCTTTGCGTTACTGTATGCGCGCAGAAATGGCCGCAGTCCTAAAAGAGGCCTTGTTCAATTTCTCAGGGTTAATTCAACATGGCAGACAATATATGCATGTCATCACGCATCAAAAGTATGGATGATATGTAGAACATATTTCTATACACAGTCCATTAGTAACAAGACAATTTCTCATAAATGTAATAACACATAGGCCTATAGTCAAAGACAATTGGGGGAAAAAAAAACCTTCCTGACAACAGACAACAGACTCAACAACCCACAATAATCAGACACTTGACTACAGGAGACCCTGTGGTCAGTAAAAAAATGTAGGCTTACTGGTCCAGCTTTTTGTTTTTAGATACCACGTAAATAGCAGCCATCACAAATAGTTTCCTTCTGATTCACTGAATAAACCACTTCTTTACAGTTTACTAAAGTTTAAGCCCAGAGCGCAAATTCTGGTTCAGATTTGTAGCGCGACCCAAAAATGAAACTGAATCATGTTGTTTTTTGTAATGGGGATGCCCAAAGCGACACACTGCGAAGACAAAATGGTATGCGTTGCTTCAGGAGAGGACAAGTCTATTTTGGATTGCCAAAAAACCCAAATAAAACATTATTTTTGCCGCTTTAGTGGTGTAAGATAGTCTCCAGTGTTATAACAGGAGGAGGAGCCACAGAACGAGTTGGCCAGCCAGCATCTCCAGTTGTCGCTGCTTGCGGAACAACGGCCGGTCTGTGATTCAACCAGATCAGCATCCCCCTATCTTTTTATCAGCCGTCGTACAGCAGGAACTTTGAGGACGGACGAGATAGAATAACGTGAACTTTGGCACATCAAGATACTCGATGAGTACGGCTTAGCGTCCGGGAAATGTCAAAACCCATATTAGCGAGCGTAGCATGGGAAGCATGTGGACAGACTCACTTGAAAAACCATTTGTGAAAACTGGAAAAGCATTCACGTTACAAAATATCAATCAACCATTACTCATCTGTAGAGTTGTGCCTCTAGTAAAGGCCGGCTAGTCAGTATTTATTGTTAAGTGTACAATTGCCGTGTTGCTGTGCGTGAACAATGCTGTGTAAACAATGGACCGCGGTGAGTCAGCCCAAACAAACGCGTGGTAATTGTAACCCGCTCATAAAACCCTTTTCATCTGACACGCAAGCCTATTTTAGTTTCAAACATAACATTTCACTAACAATTAAGATTTCAAATAAAAAGCGCACACGCACAGGAACCTTTTTCATGTCAACCTTTTTTGCATTGTTTGTGTTTTAATATTCACAGAAATAAATACCAAGCCATTGGTCCACTGCCAACCAGCAACAGGCTTGGTGCCAATATGAATAGAGTCAAACAAATGCATTATGCATAAAACAATTTGTTGTCTCTTTCAGAGAGCAAGAGCATTTCGCTGGGAAATATCCATTTGTCTGGTTTTTATTTCACACAGAGAGACAAGAGCTTGTGAGCTCCAAACAAGGCCGTCATTGTAGGGAGAGGAAAGTTACAGGCACTTCAGAAGAATCCTGTGCTTTCCTTTTTTCTACCCCCCAAAAATGGTTGCCTTTATACAATGGAAACTGCAAAAACACAGTGAAACGGTTCAATGGCAACCATGAGGCCAACATGGAACAAATGGCATTGGAAAGTAAGTACAGCCGAGTAACACTTGATCATTATGGCAGAGTCATCTGCGATCATCATCAATTTTGCAGTGTACAGAACTTCCATCGGAGGACGACCGCTCCTTAAAACAAGCGGCAAGCTCACAAAGCTTGTGAAAGACAGCAGGAAGTTGGCCATTCACGACAATTACGACAACGTGCCAACCGCACAGCATCAGAGCAACCTCACTGAGGCGGATGTTACAGGTATGCCGACCACCACCACCAACGAACCAAGGCATGAATGCTTAGTGGGCACTCGTATGGAAATGCCGCTCCGAATGCAAGACTGTCTGCAAGTGCATTCAGCTTGCTTTTACAGTGGTGCTCAGAGGCCAAAGCAACTGGCCATCAAACACTTCACAGTCAGAACATCAGGCGCTGAGCTGGACTGCCTGCTCGGCCAGGGGCAGTTTCCAGTTGATTCACTGGCTGAACTACTTTCTCTTTTATGGTTTGCAGAATAAAAAAAAAAGAACAAGGATCAAAATAAATTTTTTCCAAAATGAATAACAGCTGGATTTTGAGGACACGGCTGCAAGTAGTTATCCATCTACTTCCTTTCTACATTCAATCTCCTCATGGCGAGATGTGGACAAAACATAGCTCCAATTTCAATGATGGAATATTCATATTTATCTTCCATTTCATAATTGAAGTTGCCCATTACTTAGAGCCCCGGCGTGCGGAGCCAGTTCAGAATTAACAACCCCTTACTGGAGTTCAATGTCCAAATTTGTGCAGTCCTGGTACACATGACGTTAACACATTCCAAACACAAAAAAAAGACAGCGAGTCAACGCACGCACCGAGATCAGCAGTGACAAGTTGACAACATCCGTCGTCACGGATGCAAGTTATGTCTCGCATCAGTCGGAATTCACAGCTGGAACGGAGGACCGCCCCGGCCCCTTGCTCATGCGGGTGGGTGAGCGGCGACAGGAAATTGTGCCGCACGTAACGGACATCCTCCTCACTTACAGAAAAGCAAAGTGATCTGCTGCTGAAGCAAAACACCACTTCCCGCTCCCCCACTGCCACTCAGCAGCCGCATGATTCAATTCGACTTCCTTGACCTGTGTTGAACCCGCGTCGACTGGCTGTGGCGAGAGCGCCGGTACGGGTTCTACCGAGTGCCTCATCTCTTTGCGGAAAAAAAGGTTGCGTCAAGCCGGGACTGGTGAACCTCAGGACGGCCAGGCAGCAGTGTGCCGTTGATTTGTGATCACGGTTGTCAGCGAGGATTAACGGTGTAGACACACACGCGCGCACGCACGCACACACACACACACAAGTGGAGGTGTGGTCGGCGATGAGCTAGAGGCCAAGGAGCCGGCAAATCGCATCCATCACGCCGCTCTTAACACGCTGCCGTAGAAACGACGCTCGGAGGAAACGCGGCGCTATCTGCACACTGTGCTGTCACACACACACACACACACACACACACACACACACACACACACACACACACACACACACACACACACACACACACACACACACACACACACACACACACACACACACACACACACACACACACACATATATATAAATATAGCACGCCGACGTCACACTTCCGCCGCTGCCTACGTCCATGTGACTCACCGCGCGGCCCAGAGAGAGACGTGCGACGCACATTAATGCCGCTAAACTGCCGTGGTACCCGTGAGCAAGGGCAGGCGTGATCGTGTGTGTGTGTGTGTGTGTGTGTGCGCGCCACTGCAGCGGGAGGAGAGAGAGAGAGAGCGAGAGGGAGTGGGTGGGTGGGGGAGGGGCACTGCTACATCTCACCCTTGCTGCAAAGCTAGGGGGAGGGGAGGGGTGTGGGGGAGGGGGGGGGGGGGGGGCGCGGGGAGATGGGAGGTTTGTCCTTGTGATGGGTGAATGAACCGAGCTGTGTCCCCCTCGCTCTCCGTCTCCCTGCATCACCCCTTTGATCAATGGCGCTTCAAGGAACCTGCCGCAAAATGAGAATTTATAGGCAGGCCCTCGCACTTTAATTCACTTATTGACTCTGATACGGTCTGCCAACATCCCTGCAATACCGCAGGGGCCACTCGCGCTGGATTCATTCACAAAAGACCTGCGCCGCGTTTTTCTGAATCAAACACTGCTAGAGTGCCAGAGCCAATGAACGAATTGTGGGAATCTAAAAAAACCCCAAAAAAAACAGGGTAGCACCCAGGTGAGCGTTTTTTGCCCATTGGAGGATGAGTGCTTGTCGACCATCCGGAGGCTTACAGGGGCTTACAACCTATCGATTTAATAGGTTGACGCTAGAGCTACGTCACGGTCCGAGGAATTGGGCTGCAGCAGCCTTAACCGGACCTGACCGGAAGTGGGTCAGGACAGATAATTTACTCTAGCAGGGCTGATGTCTCCCAATTGAGGCCACCGGAAGCAAAGAAGGCCCTTGTTTTCAGTGTGTTTGAAAACATCTTCCGACAAAATTTGTACATTTTGTTGGGCTACATCTCGTTTTTAATGGAAAAGCTCGGGAGAGCTTTTAAGTCCTGAATCAAATATGCACCAAAGCATCTCCACAAGCAGACGTGTCATCCATGGTTCAGTTTTGTGCAAAAATAACCCAAAAAAGGTTTTGGGTTATTTTCTACCACAACGTAATGAAGACATCCACTTTGGTGCTGCTGAACATCAAAAGGTTGGAATATCTACACAACATGAAACATAGAAAAGGGAGACTTCACGATGGACGCCACCACACTGAATAACTACATTAGGCCTACTTGCCGGGTTAGGCTGTGGTACCGGCAGCCGTGATGGCAGGCCTCCCATATCTGCTGTGGTGGGTGTGTTTGAACACGCTAGCCAAATGCCTTGCTCATAATACACTCACAAATGTAGTACTGTTTGGCACGGTCTCCTACTGGTCCAAAACCATTGACATGTTTTGGGTTGAGGGTGGGGGTGGGTGGTGGAGACAGAGTGTAAACTCCTTGGCAGTACATTTTGGCCTCAAGATGAACCGGATCGACCGACGGCAGAGACTCTACAGGCCTCCTGGAAGACCCCTGGGCCGCCACAACAGGAGCCCAGCGGAGACACAGCGCCGTCCCTCCAGGGGAGCGTGCTGTATGGTTTTCGTGTTGCACTTTTAACAAGGTGGGAAACTTGTCGAGGTTTCTCCCCTGGCCATGAGGTTAAATAACACAGAGCACATAGGTCACCATCGGCTGGCTTCTCTAAAACGCTGGATTAATTTCAGACAACAAAAACAACTCACTTCTAAGGTTGCAGTTTTAAACCCTTTACCCTCTTTAAATCGCTTGACTTTAATCTATGCGTTTCTGGATATTAGTTTCATCCTTAGAAGCATATTAGATTTTGTTATGAACAGTGTTGACAATGAGACATTGCAACATTGCACCAGAATATAAGAGGATGGAAATTAGAACTGTGACCCAACTCTGAACAAATATGCAGTGAACCAAATACATATTTATGCGTGAAAAGGTATTTGTACTTCATGTATTTCTTTCAACAGTAAATATAGAATATATATATATATATGTATATGTTTGTTTACTTGATGTTGTTCATCATCATCATCAACATCACGTAATAGATACTCCAACTCCCAGTCAACAGTGCTCTTGTTAAAGTTATCATGCATGATTAGGCCCAAGTTTAAGAAAGAATGTAATGCACGCAGTCACCCTTTGTAGACCAGACCATAGAAAGTCTCCATTCCAAAAATCAGATTTTTGTTGATTAGATTAAGAAGATGAAAAATGTGCAATTGGATTCCATGAACAAAACATGAGGATGTAAAAGGGTTTCGGTTTGCAGAAATAGCTTTCCAAAAGGTTTGTGGGGCGTTCAGCACGGTCAGTCTTCCGTGAACAGGCACCCAGGCATGGCTGCGACTGCCTGATCTTTTCCTCGTCTAACGTGTCTGCCGGGTCACTAACCCCGACAGCGGCGCTCTGTCCTCGCGCCATATTGAGGATGAATTCTATATAAGATTCTATATGCCTCAGAATCATACGGAACAGGTTAGGGTTGTGCGTGTGCGTGTGTGTGTGTGTGGTGTGGGTGGTGTAAAGGGTAGGGGTGGGGGGGGGTTCTGTCTCTAAAACAAAATGGCAGGAAGCCGAGATGTAGCAGCCTACTAATCCAGGATCAGGGCTTGGTAAATCCTCTCACTGTTAAGATCATTCGGCAGCAGCAGCAGCAGCGGGTGAGCTCGAGGATAACTGTGCTCTGTGGTCCTGAAATAACACAGAGAGGAGGACTGTGTCGTCTCTTTGACATTCAGCTGGTGCTCCCAGAGGACTCGCACATCGGGGGCTACTGTGTGTGTGTGTGTGTGTGTGTGTGTGCGTGCTGCTACAACTGGAGCAGCAAACAGCTTCACATCCTGTTATTGAGAAGCAGTCCAAGCCTCTGGGAGGTAGCTTGGAGTCGGATGATACTATAAACTATAAACTATAACCTGCTGCAACGTATACCTCGTATTAGTATATTATTAGTAGTATTATTCACATATTTGTTTTGTTGCATTCAGTCAGAGAGCAATACAGCAATATTGACATGATTGTCCCACTCCAATCCACTGTGGATAGAATCAGTCTAGTATGCCAAGTACACTGTATGGACCAAGCCTTCAAAGTTCCAAACAATTTTTTTTGTCTTCCATTTTGTCTCCATCATACAACAAGGGCTTCTGGGACAGAGAAAGGAGAGATAAGAGGGGATGAATATACAAGAGCATGTAAAGAGGCTCTTTTTTTAACATCAACAACCAGGCCTGTGGTACCAACAAGCAGTTTGGTGTACTTTTTTTGTGTTGCCGATGGTAGTCAAGAGGCTAATGCACACAACGTTATGGAACAGAAAGAGCCGGAGGCCGTCGGCGGTACGAGCCTTGCCTCCGCACAACGGCTGCATTCCTTCTAGCTCAATTAAAGCGCAGTGTTTACGATAAAAGTTCAATCGCTCCGAGCACACCTGTCCGTGAGCCAAAGAGGCCCTGCGTGGAGAGAAAGTGCATTTCTTTCAGCAAAGGAATGCAGTGCAAGAAAACGCAATCACAGAAGAATTTAGCACCGAGCTCTTGACCCCCCCCCCCTCTCCAGAGTGAACGAAGGAACTGTCCATTTAGAAATTGCCATAGCGACGGCCAAAGAGGACACCAAACACATAAGCCTCAGAGCGACGAAGAGCCAGGGGTGATTTTTTGACAGCCTGATGTTGCTGATTGGCATAGCGTTCAGGATCAGCGTCCTGTCTTGCACGCAGGTATATTATGCAATCCCATGCAGGCGACCGTTGTTGCTGTTGTGAGAAGAGGCAACGGGAAACACAAACACACTTGAATGCTGCATCATGAATCTTGTCGGGAAAACAGAGGAAGGTACGCACATTTTTTTTAACACATTTCTTTGGACGCTCCATTACCTCCGCTCTGCAGTGTCTGCAGAAATGGCCGACTGGTCTCTGCAGAAGACAGTGGATGCGTCCTCTCTTTCTTCAGACTTGGAATAAATAAGAGACAAGACTAATTCAGGAGCTCCTGATTAACTTATTTGATCGGAACCAAGTCTCTTCCAAGTGCCTTTTGCCAGTATTTGTACATCATCATATTCATATATTGGATTGCATTTATATAGCGCTTTTATCCAAAGTGTTTTACAGTTGTCTCACATTCACCCATTCATCCACCGACAGCGGTGTCAACCACGCAAGGTAACAACCAACACATCAAAAGCAGTAAGGGTTAGGCGTCTTGCTCAAGGACACCTCGACACTTAGCTAGGCGGAGCCCGGGGATCGAACCAGCAACCTTCTGGTTGCCAACCTTCTGGTTGCTCTTAACTACTGCCGCTGGATATCGGGAAAGGCAGACCACATTATGCGACAACATTTGTCTTTGACATTTTTAAAGATGACAAGAGCGTGGTCACTAGGACAACCAAGCGGAGAAGCCACCCCCTGCCACCACCCACGTCCACGAGGCCGTCCCAGTCTGCAGCCTGCGAGGCCTCCACTGTGCTTACACACCCCTCAGGCCGGGCTCCATGCACCAGACCCGGGCGAGCCTCTTCCGTCAGCATAACAGTGACGAAGGCGAATGGCCGTGTTTGTCTACCTGCTGGCTGCACCAGACGGCCACTCCTCCCAACACTCAGGCCAGAGGGAGAGACCATGAAACAACACCCCACCAGTGACCACATCCTGGTGGCAATCCACAGAGGAAGCAGTGGGGAGGACAGTGGTATACAATGACATTGTTTCAAAGGAAGATAAAGGACACCTCGATGGAAAGGACATGCAAATCCACCGACGTGACACACACCCGGTTCGGACAGCCGTGTGAAATCTGAGCCGGCCGCTCTGAGAGACTGTATATGGTGAGCATGCAGCCGGGCCCGCCGGTCTCACTGAGAGGCTTTGCTAAACTCTGAATTTTTAACACTGCAAAATGGACTGGAGCCAACAAGTAGACAGCTGACACACCAAGTTCAACCTAACCACACACACACACACACACACACACACACACACACACACACACACACACACACACACACACACACACACACACACACACACACACACACACACACACACACACACACACACACACACACACACACACACACACACACACACACACACACCATAGCAGGGACGTAGGGTGTGGTGTTACGCCCACTTAGGGAACATGCTTCGGGTACAATGGGGAAGGTCGTGTTACAACGAGAGCTAGAGAGGGAGTACATGTATGTGGTTGTGTTAAACAGCCTCAGGTTGTGTGGGATAGTTGTGTGTCTAGTATTGGCACTCACATGGAGCTACTCTTACTGATGAATAATCCTATAGGAAATAGAGTGGCCAATGGAAAGGAGCACTAATCAGCATAATTAGTTGCCAACAGTCTGAACAGAGAGAGATGAAGAGGTGCAAAATAAAAAGTAACCCTACTGAGCGATGGCTTTTTTAATTCCCCTGTCGTGGTGCACCCAAGATGCACAGCGAGCACACTCTAAAATAGCCATCTTGGTAAGGGGATCTCGAATACGCCCACTCAGCACCATTGCATAAGTCTGCATCACTCACCGCTGTGTGTGCGTGTGCGTGTGCGTGGTGTGTGTGTGCGTGCGTGTGTGGCCACCAGTTAATGTATGTGGAGGAGAGACACTCACCGCCATCACCAGCTCAAAGGGATGCTTGTACACCCTCACAGGTGACTGGTACTTCTGCACCATGGTGGGGATCAGGGTGGCGCCGACAACCTAAAACACAGCCACGGGGTGAGACGTAAACAAACACACAGACACAGAGGGGAACACACACACACACACACACACACACACACACACGTTGACTTTGCTGTGTAACCGGCAACCATAATCATAAGCTCTAGTGACTCTGGGAGAGGTGGTGATCTAGAGCAGTGTCGGATTAGGCCCTGGCGCGCCACCATCATCACAAAACTAACCGTGCTTCTACTGCCATAGGGAGGAGGACGTGTGTGTGTGTGTGTGTGTGCCTGAGTGCTTCACTGTCATAAAGTACGACGGAGTTCAAAGGCATTTTGAGGGGATAGACGGCAGGAAGGAAGGTGTGTCCTTCTTCGTGGCCAAGAATGTGAACGTGTCCGTCGCGATGATGAATGGATGCAGTATTCCTCCCCCCCCCCGAGCATTAGCCGGCCCATAAGACTAAACGACTGCAGTGCCAAAACTGCAGTCAAAACCTGGGGACGCGGGAGGTCTCAATCCTACGACTGACTGCAATTAAGGATAATGTGGCACTATTGTGGGTCACGGTTATTGCACACAGACAAATGCTGATGCATTAACTGTATTCCAAGGTCAGCAACAGAACATAAAATGCAATAAATTCACTGGCATAACTTTGTGAATATAACTTTAGAAACTATTGTGTGAGATATTATGATATAGACATTATGCATTAGAAATACCTGGTGAGAAACACATGAAGTTCATTTAAGACTTCTGAATGAAACGAAGCTTTGCCAGTCAGTGAGTGAGCGCTGAATGTTATTTGGGTGTGAAGGTTGGCTTGGAACATCACACAAGTCACATCATCATGTAGGCCTACGGTACAGTACAGTACAGTACAGTACAGTGTGTGTTGCTGTGAATGGTGTTAAATTTTCATGTCCATGACCAGCAGATGTGTGTGTGTGTGTGTGTGTGTGTGTGTGGTGTGTGTGGTGGAGGTTCATGTCTGAGAAGGAATGCGCTCATGTTACACAACCGTATGGATCAGGGATCAGTGGCAGCAGTAGGAAGGCAGGAGTACTAAGCTGGGACAGACAGACAGACACAATCCACTATCACTATCCTCTTCCTCTCTCTCTCTCTCTTCCTCTACAAGACGTGTCCAGCTAGTGCAGTTTTACCGTGTACCATGTTTCAAGGTGTGCGGAAAACTTCAGGAGATGGAGAACACAGGAGTAGAAGATAGATAGTTACAAGGAGACCCGTCGTCTTGGCCGGTTTCTCTCCATTCATCAACACAACAACAACAACAACAACAACGACAACAACGACACATGCCTTTACACTATAATTAACTGAATAAGAGATTAAAAACAAGACGATTGTCGCCCATAAACACGAGGCTGAGTGACTATAGTTGAACCGAGCTGAACCTACCAGTCAGTAATGCGGTGTCCACTAGAGATAATGGGTGGGTCGTGGATCTCCTGGTGATTATTATTATTATTATTATATCTTCTGGGTTATCCTTCGTGAAGCCGATCCGAGCGAACTCCTTCTGCCATCCCCTGGGTGCTGTCTGGTCGCCGCTACTACGGCCATGGAGCCCCCCTCCCCGCCCCCGGTGTGGTTATACAGCCATGACCCGGCCACCGGCAGCCTTCCTCTTCCTCTTCCTCTGAGCGCAACATCAATGGGCGACCATGTCATCGGATTTCATAGATGACTCCTGTTGGATGTGTGGTGTCACCGTGGAGCTCGGTGATTTCCACAGACACACATCACACACACACTTCTTCTCCTCCTCCCCGGCGCTTCGGACCGGAGTGGTGCTCCTCCCGTGGCTCCTCCCCCTCCGACGCAGTCTAGTGTCTAGTATCTGTGCGTGTGTGTGTGTGATATGATAAACGGCGGGACACTGGAGAATCACACTGCGGTTATGACATCCATGATGCGCAAATATGGGCAACTCATGAGCACGACGCGTCTTTATGACGTCACATGTGGAATTGCGGCCCACGATCGTGCACGGCTGGATAACGTGTGAGATAATGTGTCGCTGATCGCACGTCCCCACACAATCCTTGGGATTAAGATGTCTAAATAATACAGGAGCAGCAGGGTCATCCTCGGCTTTAGATCTCCCAAGACCCAAGCGCTGTGCCGCTGAAGACACTCACTCGGCTAAACGTTTAATTGACAATAATAAAACTGTCAATTCAAGCAGACAGCAGCCAGCAGCTCGATCTGTGGACTAGACTGGGATTTAAATAGTGCATGACCCCACCTACTGGGCGATGAAGACATTGCAAGTATTGTTCATGTTGTGGAACCTCCTGTGAAAATCAAGTTCATGCAGAGCAAGGAGGACATTTTTACCCTCCTGCTTTATACACTGAAATCGTTCAGTATGACGAGCACCACTTTTAGAATACATATGGGAAAAGATCATATTATATTGATGTAATAGCATCTATAAGAACTGTATTTGTCACATACACATACAGGACAGGATATGCAGTGAAATGAAAAGAGGCGATGCTCAGCGGTATGTGCAAAATAATGTTATTACTATGACTATAATGTTGTTACTATAATGTTTGTGAGCTGATCTTTTTTTTCAATCGTTTTTTTCTATCAGGCAGACTGCATGTTGCAGATATCGGAAGTGAAAACAAGCAGGAAGTGGTTTCAGAGACACTGCCTCCACAGGAAGTCAATGCAGCCCATAATGTCTACGACAATTGATTTGAATTCTCATTTGGGTAGCAGCTTTCTGTTGGAAAGCTGAAACAAATGTACATCCACAGTAACCACATACCACACACACACACACACACAGCTGCAATGCATAGCAATGGGCACACACAGCCAACCTGAGGATTTTGTCCAATATAATTCCATGTAAAAGATTTTAGAAGTGTAAGTATTGTGAGACATTCACCTCGATGCAAAATGCACGACAGCGGGGCAGAGAAAGTGAGAGACCAAGCTATGCAGGGAAAACATGACATTTCCGCCCTGATGACACATGAACATCTCAGGGCCAGTGTGTGAGGAAGCAACGAGCCGTTGAGCAGCAGACCTTGCTGCTGCTGCTGCTGCTGCTGCTGCTGCTCAACAACCACAGCCACTTGCATGCTGTCGACAAATGACAACACAGGAAGCACGCAAGACCCCAGAGCCTCAAAGACAGACACCCACGACATCTAGCCCAGGCAATGCAGACATCTGCTCGTGAAGGATAGTGCCAGTCACGTT
This sequence comes from Coryphaenoides rupestris, assembly GCA_002895965.2. Taxonomy (NCBI): domain Eukaryota; kingdom Metazoa; phylum Chordata; class Actinopteri; order Gadiformes; family Macrouridae; genus Coryphaenoides; species Coryphaenoides rupestris. Next base: position 3,450 of record PIJE02001948.1, on the reverse strand, counting down.
TTCGGTGAAAAAGAAGGCTGTTTGGTTGGAAACCTGAGAAATTTTTCAACTGAAAGCGACGGAAAGGTCTCCACTCCACATGGGCAACGAAGAGAACGATTGGGAGCTGGTGGCCGGGAACGCGCCAACGGAACCCAAGCAGGCGGTGGTGGAGAAGGAGCCTCAAGTGGAGCTGCTCTCAGAGCCACCACCCTCGGAGGACAATGACTCCAAAGCCTCCAAGGGGCCGCCGGGCGACAGCAAAGGGGATGGAGGTGCAAGTGCAGCAGCTTCACCCATGGATAAGGCCCAGAAGAGCTCCCCCGCTGTCACCACCACCACGGCCGCCACCACCAGATGGAGTAAGATTCAAAATTGGCGCAAGGCCCTGAGTGAGGACCTGGGTGACCGGCCGTCTTCGTCTTCTTCTTCTGCTGCTGCTTCTCCTGGGAAAAGCGGCCCCGGGGTCAAGCCAGAGAAGGCGCCCGGAGTTCGCAAGAACCCCTTCAGGAGAGCTCTGTCGGAGCCCACAGGGTCACTGTTTGCTGCCCTCACCTCCTCCAGTTCTGGGCATCATGCGAACCCGTCCACAGCGACCAGTGATGCTGCCCCTCCCGCGGACGCTTCCCAGAGGGGGGGTGGAGGAGCCCTCTTAAGGAAGTGCCTGAAGACGGTGTCCCAGAAGCTCAAAAGGCCAAGGCTGCCGAGTCGGCACAGCACCCACAACCTACTGCCTGGTAATGTCTTTTGCAAAGTCCCACAGAATGTTTTCATTAAATGTATGCTGTAAATGAATCCCATTTAATACCATCCACTGATCACGCATTTCTATGTGACCCCCTAAAGATTATTTCATTCAAAGACAGCATGAAGCATAGCTCCAGTATTAATGTGAAATGTCATACTTTGTTTTCTAAAGCAGAATAAGGACCCCTTGTGACATTTTCAGATATTGCAGTTACAGGAGATAATAATCCTCTTTTCACATTGCCAAATCCATCATGCTGTTTCAGATTCAGATTCTTATAAATCAGAAATACCATTTCATTAAGAGCACCGCATATTATTGTCGATACTTTGGAATAACAATTGTGTAAATTGAAAGCTAAACTGTGTAGGACAAGCTTATATATTCTAGAATTGTTGTAATAGTATATCATATAATAGTATATCATATAATACAATACAAAAATATGCCTACACCATACAATAATATAACAAATAAATATAAATAATAGTACAAATAAATAAAGATGCACAAAGGAACAAACAGGAAGTGTAATGGTGTCTCAGGAAGTGAACGATAGCCAAAGCCACAGCTTCTACCAATGTGGTGATGTGAGATAAGTGTCATTCTACAATAATTTAGTCAAGCTATGTCCAGCGTGTGTCTCTAATACCCTTTTCATGTTCGACACACGATTATTCTATAAAGAAAAATAATGTATATAAACAGATATATAACAACACAACAAAGTGAATCAAAGAATACACTAGTTATTTAAATTAAGCTGAAGAACTTATATATATATTCATGTATGTGTGTCTGTGTGTGCATGTGATACCTTTACGTATGTGTGTGTGTGTGTGTGCGTGTGCGTGTGCGTGTGTGTGTGCGTGGGCACCAACAGATGTGGATGAGAGTCCGTCATCATCGGTGCCTGCTGAGCTGCAGGGACACCAGTGGGCCCCACCTCAGGAGGTCCCCTTGTGGGACATTAGCAACTGTATCTTGGAAGAAGGGCAGATTCTCATCTGTCCAGAGGATGAGGTAGCCGACTAACGTCAACAAAACACACACACACTCAACTCCCCCTTGCCCCTTAGAAGCCCTATCGGTGTACAACACAAATAAACCCTCATTACAGGAGAGTATATACTGCATACTTGCCACTCCAGAGCACATCTGCTTTGCATTCAACAAAATATATTTTTTGATATTCTCTTTTGATTCTCTTCTTTGGTTAAAAACAAAATGTGTTAATATCTCTTGATGTTGCGTTTGGATGGTTCCGATTCAGCCTGTGATGTGGACCCGCAACAGAGTCAGCAGCTGCCTGTCCAACCTCAGCGTGCAGAACCTCACTGCTGAGATTAACACAGGTCAGGACACACACACACACACACACACACACACACACACACACACGGACATACACGCACGCACACACATGGGCGCGCACGCACACGCACTCTGAATACTCTGCATTTAATAATTAAAAAAATTTGAAAAATGTTATGTGATGTGTGTGCGGAGGCAACTATTGAGTTTTACATGTAGCTGTGGTGCGTGGAGCTTAGTAAGTCGCTGATAGGAACAACGGAAATAACAGAGTGTTTATGCGCGAGGGTGGCTGTCAAATTGCTTCCTCTTGAGCTTCAGTACACGATAACATCACATCTGGGTGTTCCACGTCTGTACTCATCAGGGCTGGTGAAATGAGTATATGTGCTTCATTCACTGTCCGCGGGCACATTTGGATCAGAACAAAGGTGTGATCATCAGACCAGCAGCTGTTCTGTGCTGGGCCAAACTTGTTCAGGTCGAGAGGAGCAGGACCATGATAGAGGAGGAAGTGACCCAAGTTAACTGTTTTTCAAACTTCTGGATTAAATGATGGTCTTCAGACGCTGGATAGTGTGTGGAGGGGCGTTGGGTAAGCAAAAGGACAAACAAGGACCACTTCTTAGAAATGGAAGAAATATAATGTTTCGATGATTTAATTTTCTTCCACGAATTAGAGAGCAGCCAAAGACAATTTATACACAATTTATTTTGGGTAAATTGTTATATAATAATTGTTACATTTTTACATAATACGACCCTGTGTAATTTTCTGTTGTTGTTTAGCTAATACATTATAGGTTTGAAGGGTTCTTCATTCAAATCATTCTGCAAAAGTCCTACAATGCAAATTCAGTTAGGAGAGGGAAAGCTGAAAACCACATCCTGTCTGACTTTAATTCTGATACTGATCTGAATACCAAGAACGCAAATGTTTTCTCATCTTAGATTTGCCCAGAATGTGGAGGAAAGAACAGAGAAACCCAACTTGTTTTTATCAGTATTGATATTTATGATTCTTACCTGGTCAAGAACAAATACTTAACATATGCAGACTTCTCCTTGATAAAACTGAAAGAAGCAGTACACAGTCAAACTCATCTATACCCAGTTTCCCTGTTGAAAAAAGAACACGCTCTCATGTTAAAATTGAATTGCATGAAAATATATTAAAAAAGGTCCTTACTTACTTTTTAAAGGGATTTGAACAATATGATTATAAATAACCTTTAAGCCCTTCCTTCCCTGTGCTCCTTCTAATCTCCCCAGAGTGTAGCCCCGACCCTGTGGGCCAGGGAGGCGGAGCTCGCTTCAAGACCCAGGATGGTGGAGTGAAGGTGAGTCAAAGAGAAGAAATATTTTATAATAATATTTCACAATCAGTTCGTTCCTACATATTCATAAAC
>PIJE02001947.1:90560-91811 GCA_002895965.2 Coryphaenoides rupestris | reverse complement strand
CACACACACACATCCACACACACCACACACACCACCCACACACACAGACACACACACACACACACACACACACACACAATACACACAGACAGACACACCACACCACCACACAGACAGACACACACACATACACACACACCACCACACACAGACAGACACACACACACATACACACGCACACACAGACAGACACACCACACACCACCAGACAGACACACACACACATACACCTCCTCCGTTGTAGACACACACACACCACGCCACCCACACACACACAACCTCAGACACACACACCAACACACACACACACACACACACACACACACACACTCGCAGACAGACACACACACATTACAACCTCCTCGTGTAGACAACACCACCATACAGCCACCCCACACACACAACCTCACACACACACACCACACCAGACAGACACCACCACACAACACCACACACCACACACCAGCAGACACACAGACAGACCACACCACACACCACACACACCACACAACCCACCGTGCCGCGCCGCGCACACACACCTTATGACCCAAGGGGTTGGCCAGCAGCTCCTAACTGCACAGTACAGATGACAAGTCACCAAAGCCTGGCTTTAACTGCTGCCCACACAGCTGTGGTGCAGAGAAATCACCTCTACTACCACACACACACACACACACACACACACACACACACCACACTCAAGACACACACACACACACACACACACACACACACACACACACCACACACACACACACACACACACACACACTCACACACACACACACACACACACGCACACACCACGCAGAGATGTAGTGACCACACAACAGACAGTACTTCCTCCCTAAATAGCTACGAATAAATGTCTGTCAGGGTGGAAGTGATTCCGATTTTTTTTGCTTTTGTTTTAGTTATACTTCACCCACACACACACACACACACACACACACACAGACACGCACACACACACACAGACACACACACACACACACCCACACACACACACACACACACTGGCTGTTTCTTGTTTCGTGGTGGATTTCTGTCTTTCATTTAAATCGCAAATCATCTCAGTCAGTTCATATCAAGTATGATTTTTTAAAAATGGGTTTCGTTTTAGTTTGTAACTTTTTAAACGCACACCTTTTATATAAAAGGTCTGTTTGGTATTTTATTTATATTTCTTTTCTCATACACTTTCTCTTTTCTGTGACACCCATATTTGCACATATTCTATCTGGAATTGTT
>PIJE02001947.1:80560-85560 GCA_002895965.2 Coryphaenoides rupestris | reverse complement strand
GTTTGGCAGCGCTCGCCGCTCGGCAATTAGGGGCTCTCTTAATGCGACGCTGGGAGCATTTCTCCTCAAGGTTAGCGCCTCATTTCCCCATGATGGGTCTGCCGGGCAGCGCCAGATGCATTGTGGGAGCAGAGGGGGGGTGGGGGGCGGCAGGCGCGGCGGCGGCGGGCGGCGGCCGGCGGCGGCGGCGGTGGGGGGGCGGGCCACGAGTTAGGACAGGTGTCCGCCACCTTGGATAGCTTCCCTCACAGCTGGCACCAGCTGGTACCTCCTCCACCCGCCTACCCCACACACACCCCACACACACCCCAACGGCCCCATCCGGACCCCCCCACCGCCTCCCTCCTCCCTCCTCCCTCCCTCCCTCCTCCTCCCTCCTCCTGCTCCTCGTCTCTCGGCGGATACAAAGGAGGAGGCGGCGGGGAGGTAGGGAGGGGAGGTGGGAGCATGTCAAGGGCAGCCGCGGTACAAGCTCACTCACAGGGCAGCGGCGGCGCGACACGACCCCGGCCACTAGGGGGTGGGAGGGGGGGCCCCGTGGTGGGAGCCATGCGGTGGCGGCGGAGGCCACGTGGCTCCTCGTCCCTAATGGACCGGCGATGATGGGGCTCCGGGGCGAGCCAGAGGGTCAGAGCATGGAGTCTGGTGGAGGACGCCCCTCTCTCTCTCTCTCTCTCTCTCTCTCTCTGTCTCTCTCTCTCTCTGAGAGGGCGGGGGAGTCGTGTCTGAAGGTGTGAAGGTGGGTTCCTAACGACGTTTGCAATTATGAAAATAAATATCGATACGTCTCATGAAGGCCTCGCAAAGATAGGATTTTTCCCCCGTTTTTTTTCTAAATCGTGAAGGGCTGAGAGAGACGTGCGTCGGTAAAATTGAAAAACTGAAGCAAAAAACTGAGTCTGAGAAAAGGAACATTTGAACTACTAAATTATAAATATTAGATATAGATATTTATAATGGCACGCTCACAAAGAAAGGAAATGTGAAATTGTGTATTTTCCATTATTCTATATATAGGCCTCGCACACGGCAAAGAGAAACGGAAGACAAAAATAACTGAGAAAAGGAATATTTGAATAAGGGAATTATACGAAAATCTAGAAATATAAGGGTCTCGCAAAGATGGGAAATTTCAATTCGGCGGGAGAAGAGAAAGAGATTACCAAATAAACTGAGACACTGGTGGAGGGAAATTGATATTTTAAGTACTTGATTTGAATTGCACAAATAGTCATTTTAAATAAATATAATGAACGTTTTCTCAAAGATAGGGAATCTGCAATCGGTGTGTTTTCTACTTTAGCATGTAGCACAGGGCTCAGTAAAAACCGATGAAATGAAATGAAAATGAACTGAAAAGATGGCTGAGTTGTCTTGGAGTCGGGGGGGTGGGGGGACTCACATCGCATTATAAGCACATTATCTTTGAGGCAATACCCCACAGTGTCTCCGCTATCATGATGCAAGTTAATTCACTTAATATATATTTAATGGGAGGGAGGCCTTTCCCTGTCTAACATATTCTCCACGCTGACCATTATCTGAAATCAAGTCTAATGATGCCGGTGTTTTATGATAATGACCATTAGCACGGCCACCGCCATCATGTCCGCCAAATGATCAAATTATCTCGCTGTTATTTTAACTTGCATTTTAAATTCCTTACTTAGCCTCTGGTGAGGCTTATCGTCTCTCTCTCTCTCTCTCTCTCTCTCTCTCTCTCTCTCTCTCTCTCTCTCTCTCTCTCTCTCTCTCTCTCTTTGTTTTAGTCCCTCTGCCGCTCTGTGTGTGCGCGCGACTCGCGGCTACATTACGCAAAATGTACTTTTAAATTGAACCGGCGCGACTTGAACCCGAGTTTAATATCGTTCGGCGTTCGTGTAACTACTGTGTTTCGTCGCCGCTTTACCGTCGACCCGCTAGACGCCGAGTCGCTCGCGAACGACAAAGGGAACCACGACGCGGACGCTTGCAAACGCGGGCCTGCAAACCGACACGCCGCCGCCGCCGCCTCCGCCGCCGCCGCCATCGCGCGTACAAAGACGAAAACGCTCGCCGGTGATCATCATTTGTAATCGCCGCCGCGCTGATTCCTGGCCGTGTGACGATGCCACGCGGCGCCTTCGAAAGTGGCGGGCCGACTGTTGATTACTGTAAATGAGCGCTTTTTCAGGGTGGATTGTGGGTAATTATATGCACTGCACCCGCGGGAGCAGTGGTGGCACCCAAGGGGGGGGGGGGGGGGTGGGTGTGGGTGGGTGTGGTGGGTGGGTGTGGGTGGGTGGGTGGTGTTCCACATGAAAGTGGTAGTAAGACAGAGCAACACATGCTGCCCACCCACACCCACACCCCTCCACCCCACACCACCACCACCCTCCACCCACACCACCACCCTCCACCCACCCCCCCAGTCAACAGGCCTGTCTCTCTCTCTCTCTCTCTCTCTCTCTCTCTCTCTCTCTCTCTCTCTCTTTTATTCCTAATGTCTGTGATTCACATCAAACAGCCGAGCGTCGGCCAACCGCGACAAAGTGTTGTTTCCCGCTCGGCCGTGATTGACAGGGCCTCATATTTCAACGAGACACCCGGTCCCTCCCCCCTCTCTGCCTCTGCTTCCTCCCCCCTCCGCCTCTTCCTCCCCCGACTCCCGGTCCCCCGTGTGAGGGCCGATGCATAATTATAATGATTGCGACGTTACGAGCATATGATTTTTGTTCCTACAGTCAGACACACCTATTTCTTTTTTTTTTTTTTTTGATAAATGTGTCATCTGGATGGATTATTGTCCGCCCCTGTGCTGTGTTGTGCGGCGCGCTGAATTAAATGTGCACGAATGATAAAGGAATAAACAGATAAATAGACAGCAAAAACAAATACACGGATAAACAAATGTAGAAATGGAAAAATCGAAATAAAATACAAAATAAACCAATGCGTAAATAAACTAAGAAAGAAATAAACTGCGGCAATACATGAATGAGCTAATACATAAATAATAATAATACAAATATATATATACGTACATACAATAATGACCAAAAATAATGTGACCTCATTGTTTATGTCGGCGCGAAGGAGGAAAATAACACGGCCAAGAGCGCTAATGTGTTGTATGTTCTATAATTGCCCTCATATTTGGCCAACATACGTCGGAATTGAATTTAAATTAGGATGCAGTGTGTGGTAAAGTTTCCAATCACGCTGGGATCCCCTGCAATCTCACACGGCTCACTCCCCGCTCACTCCCCGCTCACTCCCCGCCACTAATGACTTTGCCCTCTGATGCAAGCCATGGGATCGTCAAAGGTCCTTGAAACAAAAAGGGAAATATAGCAATTACTGGAGACTTTTCATCGGCAAGAAAGAGATTAAAAAAAACCCCGTGGTTGTACAAGCACCCGTGGTAGCGCGCCCCCCCGACTTCTTCCTCCCCTCCTCCTCCTCGTCCTCCTCCTCGTCCTCGTCCTCCTCCTCTCTCCTCTCCCATCTCTCCTCTCTCCTCTCTCCTCCTCTCCCATCTCTTCTCTCCCCCTCTCCTCCTCTCCTTCTCTGCTCTCTTCCTCCTCTCCATTTAATATGTACATCCAGTTCTGCAACGACGGCGTCTTTATCCATCCGAACCTGCTCATCCTCCCCTCCCTCCCACCCTCCCCTCCCACCCTCCCCTACCACCACCATCTTTCTGTTTCCCCTTGCATAATAACAGCGGCAAATGTATTATGTATTGCTAATCACAACGTAGCCGTAGCAGCCTTCGGTGGCGGCTGTAATGCATGTAGATTCGCACCAGAGAGAGAGAGAGAGAGAGAGAGAGAGAGAGAGAGAGAGAGAGAGAGAGAGAGAGAGAGAGAGAGAGAGAGAGAGAGAGAGAGAGCGTTCGCGCGACGCCGGAGCCATTGGCTTTTTAAAAAGTAGGGCCTGAGGGGCCACCGAATTGTCCCTTAGCCTCCATAACCGTTGACACAAAAGGTCCCCGAACAATTTGAAATTACTTCTTTATTTCTCTATCGTATATAATCCACTCGGCATTATTAAATCTCGCACCTTCTGGGACCGCGGCTGATACAATAATATTACAGTGGCAGGGTGTTTACATTCTAAACCCCCACCGCCACCGCTCGGCTTGTTATGAGCGTGTATACCCCCAGGAGCAGGTACAATACATACGCATGCATACTACTTAGCCTAAATGAAGGCCGAGGTCGCGCGGGCTCTTAGCAGGGGTCACCGCTAACCTCCAGCGACGGGCGCGGGCCTGACTGAGCAGAAAATGGGCTGGCTGCTACTCACAGATGAGCTTCTCTATTATACATTAAACATGCTTGTAAATATTCACTCTACCCTCGTCTCGTCTCGTCTCGTCTCGTCTCGCCTCCTCCTCCTCCCCTCCGTCGTCCTCCTCAGGACCATTCAGATGGAAAATATGGCGCCGGGGGGGTCAGGGGTCGGGGAAAATGTTGTCTCGCGAGGTAGTAGTCCCCCAACCCCCCCCCCCAACACCCCCCAAACCCCCTGCGGAGCCGAGGCACCGATGATAACTGGGTGGGAGCAGCCGTAGAGGACTGGAGGAGGAGGAGGAGGAGGAGGAGGAGGAGGCCCACGAGGAGAGACGGGAGGGAACATTAGGAGTTGTTTTACATGTTTGACTGGGCGACAGCCATGATAGCATGCCCCCCCCCCCCCCCCCCCCCCCCCCCCCCCACCTCCCCCCAGATAAATGATGGCCACTTATCACCCGCCGGGATGCTAACCTGAACCTACGACACGCCACTAATGGAATGCACTGTTATCGCCATCCATTATATATCTATTAATATCCATTATATATATATATATATATATATATAATATTATTATTGTAATTTTATATAGGATATGTATGTTGCGTGGCACACCTCGCGGTAATTAGGCCAGGCTATGTTATTTAACAGAACGCGTACAGGTTTTGAATATGTCGTGTGTCGTGTGTCGTGTGTCGTGTGTGTGTCGTGTGTGTGTGT
>PIJE02001947.1:70560-73060 GCA_002895965.2 Coryphaenoides rupestris | reverse complement strand
TGGGCGATTTATTGGTTAGATAGGCGTCTTCCTTTCCATACATGAGAGAAATATTGGATAGTAATGCAAGGATCAAGTCAAATGATGACATTGTTTGGCGGGGGGGCGCGGTCGTGGCTAGGTGTTCAAATATGTAACTCATCTGCCTGCGCTGGCGGGCCCACCATCGCGCTCCAATAGATCACGCAATGCAAATAGTGTGGGAAATTCGGCGGGAAGTTGCCACATGAATATGTCAATGAACGCCGTGTAATTTGTGCTCCCTTAGCAGGACGGGGAGAGAGATGGAGCAGCGCTGGAGGAGGAGGAGGAGGAGGAGGAGAAGGGGGAGAGAGGAGGAGGAGGCGGAGGGGGAAAGGGGAGAGAGAGCCGGCGGTGTACTCAGAAGACCATCTCGTTGCAGTCTCCCCTCGGGACCATCCGAGTCAGAGGATGTGAGGCGGGCGTGCACACCATCCGGCTCCTAATGGATGTCGCACCTGCTGAAAGGTACTGTACGAGCGCCGGGGCTCCGGGTTGACGGCGGTGGTGGTGGTGGCGGCGGCGGCGACGACAAACAAAAGGTGTGAAATTTACAAGCGGACAGAATACAAGCGGTCGTGATGGAGTGCCACCATTTCTCATCGCTCGCCGGGCATTTTTGTAGATCCCACAAGAAATATCCCCGAGAAAGTTGGGCAAATATGAACGCCTGGGCGCGAGGAAATATGAGCGAGGGCCCGCCAGAATACAGTTTGGACGGGGAATTAGATTTCTGATGGCATGGGGTTGTGATTCTTCCCGCAGTATATTTGAAATTTCCTGCCGTGGAAAAAATAAATAAAAATAAAAGAACTGTTTATTATCCACGAGGGAGTTGATTAAAACTCAAATCTGTCGGGTCAGTGGAATCCTTGAGGAGGGGGCTGGTGGGGGTGAGGGGGGTGAGGGGGGAGGGCGGGCGGCGTGGGGGTGTGTTCTCATGGCTGTCCCTGTTTTCCCGCCTCCGTCGAGCAGCGTACAGCGGTTTCCGCCGTCATCCCGGCAGTAGTCTCTAAATCTAATATGCAACTCGATTCGGTGCCCTTCCCCATCGCTCACAATTTCTCAGTCTTGACAAAATCTGACAGTCTTACTGGAGCGATCGGAACTGATTAAAATCTGCATTAATAAGTAGTCATTCCCGACTTTTTCCGAGGTCCGCGTCGTACATCTCCCGATTAGTTTTGATTAGATTGAAATTAAATATCCATGTATCCGCAGATCTGCATTTGATAAACTTGATTGGTTTGGGAAATTAAACCGTTTTTCCAGCGCGCCCCGGATAGGAAGTCATCCTCTTGAAAATGTATGGGATATTTTAATTTATGGAAACCCATTAGTGGTCTTGTATATTATATACAACATGTGTTTCCTAGTTGACTGTCTGCCATTTCCTAAAATTCATCAAGCAGGGAGGAAAAAAGCAGCCACTTGTTGTTAATGAGTTGACGGGGAGACTGATGAATAATGTGGAGGTGTGATTATGGGATATGTCCTGTAACCATTCTGCGCCGGGGTTTAATTTGTGTTTTCAGGTTCAGTAGGATTATGCAAATGAATTTAATGATTCGCATCAGTAGATCATTTCGCACTTTTAATATCACGTCGCCACGTCGGCCATACTTATAGTTTTCGATTATACCGCTGCCTGTGTGCGACTGTGTGTGTGTGTGCGTGGTGTGTGAGAGACTAAGTGTGTGTGTGTGTGTGTGTGTGTGGTGTTTTTATTTCCAACCATACGAATCTTGAAATGTGTGTGTGTGTGTGTGTGTGTTTTTCCAGAACCGGGTTGCTTGACGTGACGGTGATGGGTGATGGGTGGTGTGGTGGTTGTGGTTGTGGTTGTGGGTGTTGTTGTTGTTGTCATAGGACCCCGTTGCCATAGGACCCAGGGTTGTTGCCCCGCCCACCCCGGACGCACGGAGCAGCACAATGTAAACAGGCATTAAGGAGAGGCGGGAGAGAGAGAGAGAGAGGGGAGCCAACACAACGCGCGGCTTATCCCGGCAACCGGGCTTTACATGTAGATCTCACTAAAGCCGACCTGTAGCGGTAATAGTTCAGATCAGCCGTTTGCCGCATTGATTTATTTATGACATACTAAATAAGGTTCAGCCCCAGCTTTGGGTGTTGTGCGGGGGTGAGGAGCGATGCGGGCTTAGGAGACGTCACCGTGATAAATGATCCAGTGAGAGATTATATTTTGGATACAGAGCACCGGATAATGTCCGTGCATATCAGGTTTACGAGGGGAAGCGAGATGCGCGAGATGGTTCGCGTCGGTGCGAGAACCAAATGGGGTGTCGGGACTTCCAGGGGCTTGGAGGCTCTGGGTTTCCAGGGGCTTGGAGGCTCTGGGTTTCCAGGGGCTTGGAGGCTCTGGGTTTCCAGGGGCTTGGAGGCTCTGGGTTTCCAGGCCTGGAAGTTCTGGGTTCCCATCCTCGTCGACCACCAGACCATCTCTAGTCTATCCCTCAAC
>PIJE02001947.1:60560-68060 GCA_002895965.2 Coryphaenoides rupestris | reverse complement strand
TCAATTTCAAGAGGCGATTTAGCCGCGGCGACGTCGTCAAATATTGTAGATTTTGCTCTCCAAGCCAGATAATTCTGAAACAATAGGGGGTGTATTATGTAGCAGAAATGGCATTTCTGAATGTAATTAAAGTGGATGAAAGCAATCACCGATTTTTAAACGCTTTTGTCTCGCGTCGGGGCCTACTTGTAAAAAAAGAGAAAAAAAAAAAATACCCATGCAGGCGGAGGAAGGAGGCAGCAGAGAAACCTCCGGCAGCCTCCCGACGAGAGGCTGTTGAGATTGAATTGAAGTACAACAGTAATTAGCCTTTTGTATGAATGCGGCGGCCATGCCCGTGATTAGCTAAGCATACGAGAGAGAGGGAGGGAGAGAGGGAGGGAGAGAGAGAGGGGGGGGGGGGGGGGGGGGGGGGGGGGGGAGAGAGGATGGATCATAAGGAGGAGAGTGTTAAAGTGTGTTTATCACCAGAAGCTTTCCATTATCACCGACAACAGTGGATGAGGCCCCGGGAAGAGCCTAATTGTTCCGAGGTGGAGTGTGTGTGTGTGTGTGTGTGTGTGTTTGTTGTATGTGTGTGTGTGTGTGTGTGTGTGTGTGTGTGTGTGTGTGTGTGTGTGTGTGTGTGTGTGTGTGTGTGTGTGTGTGTGTGTGTGTGTGTGTGTGTGTGTGTGTGTGTGTGTGTGTGTAAGCCGCCACCACCACCCGGCGCCGCCGCCGCCTCACTCACATTGGCATTCATCAGCAGCCACTTCTCCATCTATCTAATACCCAAGCTGTCACAACCGCTTCAGCACCACCCCCAACGCTGGTGTGAAATATCTGAGGTGATGCATTTATCGTTTTCTCACACGCGCGCCCGTCGCGCCGCGTCGTGTTGTGAGTCGGTGTCCCGGTTCACGCTGAATGGCGCCGCGGTAAATGGGCTTCCTGTTGTTGGGCGTGGGGAGGGAAGGGGGGGGCTGTTTACGTGATGTGCTCGCACACCGGGAACCACATCAACAACAACAACAACAACAACAACAACAACAACGTCGGCATCAACAACCTCAGGCCTCCCGGCGTCGTCTGCGTCTGATTCTCCCTCCCTTTTTTCCGACGCGTTTATCGACTTCTCCGCCCTCGACCCTTTGCTGTTTTCCCCGCTGTTGCTGTACGTGCTTCCTCTCCAAATGATGGCTGATTTTATTTGTTGTTGTTGTTGTCGATGCCGACGTTGTTCTCGTTGTCGTTTAGCGGCGCTTAACGCAGAAGCCGCGCACGATATATATACAGTATACACAAAATACACACAAACTAAGCGGCGTTTCCTCTCCGGCGATTTGCTGGCAGATGCGTTGGGACGACTGTGCTTCTTTATTCATGAATACTTTTATTTCGCCGGCCGTCTAATGCGTGCGGAGCCGAGCGCAACGTGCGATGAAACTGAAACTTTTAAGTGCTGACCGCTCTAACCCAATTGGAGGCGGCACAACTTAAGTGCTGTGTCACACGAAATGAAAGAAAAAAAATAAAAACCCACTCAAAATGTTGATGTACCAAAAAATAGAACTCAGTCACCAATAAAGTACGCGGGGAGGTATTTCGACGACGGTCCCCGTAGATACGTCGCATGAATTATTCATGGCGCAATTTTAACTCAACGCTGATTTTTTCTTTTTGTTCTATTTTATGTTTTCTCTCTCTCTCTCTCTGTGTGTCGCTGTCGCTCTCTCTCTTCCCCGAGACCTTAAAATGGTGTTTTGCATGTCGCACATAAGTGTAGTACTCAGCTGCGCGTTCATTAAGGTGCTGCTCCCAGTGGCCCCGGGACCCATCTGTGCTCTGTGTTTACGCCGGGTGGGTCCCGGGGGGCCTCCGCCAATCAGCCCGCATGTGCCATTTCCTGTGTAAACGAACACCTGTGCAACGCGCTACCTGTAAACCCACAGACGCGCAGACGAGACCCCTCCCTCCTCCCTCCCTCCCTCACTCCATCCCTCCCTCACTCCATCACTCCATCACTCCATCACTCCATCTCTCCTCCCTCCCTCACTCACTCACTCACTCAATCATTCCTTCCTCCTCATGTGTGAAATTTTTGCAAATGCGGTGATTTCATTTCATTTTATTTTTTCTTCTTCGTTTTTTTTTTTGGGGGGGGGGGGTGGAACACAACCTCCAGGGGTGCCGTGCGTTTGAGCTAGCGAACGCCGGCGCTAACTGGCTGCCCCGGAGCTAGCCGCACGCACGCCGCGGCTAAATGCAACGATGCAGCATATTTTCCCTGTCCTCAGCAGAGAGAGAGAGAGATCGAGAGAGCGAGAGAGAGAGAGAGAGAGAGAGAAAGTTTCTGCGGTGGGCTGCGGGTCTGTGGCGGTGTTGTTTTGGCGGTTGATTAGCCTCGGTATCTGCCGCCGCGCAGAAAGTGTTTCGGCGGCGGCGGCACGGCATTCAAAGGCAATGTGCGCCGCCGCCGCCGCCGTGATGATTTCCTCCCTGACATCTTGGAGAGGAGTACGAGTCAATTATGCCCAAGTGTTGTTCTCCCTTATCTTCCCGTGGCACCAAACAAGGATTTAGCCGAGGATTTAGGGGTGAAGGGGGGTGTGGTGGTGGGGGGTGGGGGGAGTCGAGGGTTGTGGGTGGGGTAGGCGGGAGGGAGGGGGGGGAGAGAGAGAGAGAGAGAGAGAGAGAGAGAGAGAGAGAGAGAGAGAGAGAGGGTGGGATCATGGTAAGCGGTTCACAACAAAACACTCAAAACTCCTGGGAGCGGGCCACTGATTTAAAAATAAATTACAGAAGACGAGGCGCTAACACTCCAGGGTCCCCGCCAGGGGCTGGCGTACACAGGTGAAGATTAGCCTCCTCGCTAATCAGAGGAACAAGGCAGTAATTTGCTCTGAACACAGGCAGTAATTAGGACTTGGGTGACACTCGATTCCCATAATGCCTTTGTGCCCCCGACGCTGGTCAAGGTTTTGTTTTTTTTTCCTTTCCCCTCCAGCTCGACAGAGGCTATCCATGAAGGGTCACTGTCCCGTTTAGTGTCTGGGCCCCCCCCTCTTCAGTCGATGCACTCGAAGCACAGGTCCCCGCAGTTACAGGAGTTCCCTGATGTACTTGTGCCTTGTTCCCCGCCCGCCCTCGCTCCCCACACCCCTTCACCCACCCTCCTCCCTCCCCACCCCACCCTCGCCGACTGACTCCCGTTGCTGTAATTGGAATCTCCATCCTCTCGCTCCGAACCCTGAGACGCTGGAGAGTAGAGGGTAGGTAAACTCCGGTAGCCCGGCAGATAGATAAACATGCTGGTGTGGTGGCTGGTGGTTGGTGGTTGGTGGTTGGTGGTGGTGGTGTGGGTACCTGGCCAGGTATGGTACACCTGCCTAATGACCAGTGAGAAGAAGTACGCTCCTCCCCTCGGTAATGTATGCCTTGCGTCCACGACCCCCCGAGGGTCGGCCGCTTGGAGTGAGAAGGATTCCCTCCATTGTTGTTCTCTGATGCCTGCTCTGCACTGTTGTACTATTGAGTCACTGAGCTTCCATCCAGAGTGACTTCAGACAGTCAAGCCTTTAAGATATAGAACCTTAATGACTAAAGGGTTAGTTAGGTCATCTTTCTCAAGGATCGCCTACAAAGACACATTGGGATGGAGGGGACATTGATTGGGGTTCGAACCCAGAAAGGGCGGCAGTAGCTCAGGGTAAGAGGTTGTCTGGCAACAGGAAGGTTGCTGGTTCGATCCCCGGGCTCCTCCCCCTCCTAGCTAAGTGTGGAGGTGTCCCTGAGCAAGACACCACCTAACCCTACCTGCTCCTCCTAGCTAAGTGTGGAGGTGTCCCTGAGCAAGACACCACCTAACCCTACCTGCTCCTGACGTGTTGGTTGTTACCTTGCATGGTTGGCACCGCCGTCGGTGTATGAATGGGTGAATGTGAGGCGATACTGCAAAGCACTCTGGATAAAAGCGCGACATAAATGCAATCCATTTACCATTTAGAACCTTTTGGTAACTAACTGTGAGACTATCTTGTCACTGTAATCTCGCAGTATTTACCCATCAAGGCTAACGCATCGGTGAGTGTGGCGTGTGGTGGTGTTGAGTTCGCGTCTTCGGCTTTTTTGACGTTGGCTAATACGAGATGTCAGGATTGTCCTCCCTGAGAGGGTATCCGGGGACATTTCCATTCGGGCAAAAATATATAATATAATATTACGGAGGAGGAGGAGAATAGAACGCGAGGCGTCTCTCGCACGCTCGCAGCTCGCACTTCAAGTCTCGGCGCACGACAGGTCCGAATGATCTCCCCCCGCATGAGTGACTGTCTTTGACGGGTCTTTCAATAAATCATTGCGGTGTAAAATGAACGTCGCGTGGAGTTGCAGCCACCCTCTCACTCCAATATAAAGAATGAATTGGGCATTTATAGAAATGTTTCGCGGTTATTGGATTTATGTTGAACGAAACAATTAAAGGAGAACGAGGAAGAAAGAAGAAGGAGAAAAAAAAAGGGAGGAAAGCGCCAAACCGCATCATTACAGAAAAAAATAAAAAAATAAAAACGGGGTAATGAATAAATAAATAAAAACCTAAATTAATTTGGTCAATTTATTTTTTTTAAACCTCTCTCTCGCTCTCTCTCTCTAGATATAACCTCTGTAGCTCTGGCAATTTTATTCTGTGACTCTTTCCCTGAAGTAAGTAGTGTGTGTGTGTGTGTGTGTGTGTGTGTGTGTGTGTGTGGTGTGTGTGTGTGTGTGTGTGTGTGTGTGTGTGTGTGTGTGAAGCAACCAAACCACCACCACCAAACATTTAATTGAAAGGAATCATAGCAATCTACACACACAGACACACACACACACACACAAAAAGGAAGAGGGGTGGGGTGGGGGGGGGAGGGGGGGAGGAGGGGGTGGGAGGGGGGGTGGGGGGGTGGTCGGGCGAAGAAAAGAATAATAAAAAAAAGGAGAAGGACGGAGGATGGAGGAGGAGGAGAGCTCGCGCCTCCATGCCGTGAAGCGTGGGGCCGCTCATCCCGACTCCGTCGGCTGTCACTCTTGACACCGCCTGTCAGAGTTCTCCTTCACCGATCATGGGGAACATGGCGGGTCAGAAGATGAAATGGAGAGAAAAAAACTAAAAAAGCAAAGAAGGAAAAAAGAAAAAAAAAACAGAACGCCCCGGTCCGGAGAGCGTCCGAGTCCGATATTCTTCTCCTCCTTCTTCTTTATAGGGCAGCCATCGCCTTGCCCCCGTGCTTAACTCAAAGACCCGTCAAAGACCCAAGAGCGCATGAAAAGAGTGACTTCCGTCGAGCAAGTGGCTTACAATCGTATCACAGCCCTCTGGCTGGCGGGGCAGCGAGATCCTGACACTCATAGAGACATGCTGTCTCCTTTACCACCACTACCACCACCACCACCGCCTCCACTACCTCCTCCACCACCACCACCACCGCCTCCCCTCTTCTTAGACAGTCATTTTAGGCCCTTTTCATGCGCTCTTGGGTCTTTGACGGGTCTTTGAGTTAAGCACGGGGGCAAGGCGATGGCTGCCCTATAAAGAAGAAGGAGGAGAAGAATATCGGACTCGGACGCTCTCCGGACCGGGGCGTTCTGTTTTTTTCTTCTTTTTTCCTTCTTTGCTTTTTTAGTTTTTTTCTCTCCATTTCATCTTCTGACCCGCCATGTTCCCCATGATCGGTGAAGGAGAACTCTGACAGGCGGTGTCAAGAGTGACAGCCGACGGAGTCGGGATGAGCGGCCCCACGCTTCACGGCATGGAGGCGCGAGCTCTCCTCCTCCTCCATCCTCCGTCCTTCTCCTTTTTTTTATTATTCTTTTCTTCGCCCGACCACCCCACCCTCCCACCCCCTCTGCCTCCCCTCCCCCCCCCCCACCCCACCCCTCTTCCTTTTTGTGTGTGTGTGTGTGTCTGTGTGTGTAGATTGCTATGATTCCTTTCAATTAAATGTTTGGTGGTGGTGGTTTGGTTGCTTCACGCACACACACACACACACACACACACACACACACACACACACACACACACACACACACACACACACACACACACACACACTACTTACTTCAGGGAAAGAGTCACAGAATAAAATTGCCAGAGCTACAGAGGTTATATCTAGAGAGAGAGAGCGAGAGAGAGGTTTAAAAAAAATAAATTGACCAAATTAATTTAGGTTTTTATTTATTTATTCATTACCCCGTTTTTATTTTTTATTTTTTTCTGTAATGATGCGGTTTGGCGCGTTCCTCCCTTTTTTTTTTTCTCCTTCTTCTTTCTTCCTCGTTCTCCTTTAATTGTTTCGTTCAACATAAATCCAATAACCGCGAAACATTTCTATAAATGCCCAATTCATTCTTTATATTGGAGTGAGAGGGTGGCTGCAACTCCACGCGACGTTCATTTTACACCGCAATGATTTATGGTAATTGAAAATTGATTGTGACAGGAGCACAATATTAGAAATTCTCTCAAATCACAATCTTGTATCAGGGGAAATATTCTTTAACTGCAGCAAATCCTGGCTAGTTCCGAATTAGCTCCCTATTTCCCTACCTGTGATAAAATAGTGAATGCCTACAGGATATTTAAAATACTAATATTCCTGTCAGAACAAGCCAAAAGTTAATTAAAAAAATATTTGGATTCATCAAATTGTAAATTTAGCATTGCTAAAAAACTAAAACGACAACATTACAGTTTATAATAGTTTTTTTTGTATTATCATTTTTTTTTGAACAATAAAAATGAATCGCAGAGCATAGACGTCCTCCCGGGCGAATTCGGCCCCGAGGAGAACGTCTCATTCCGATTTGCGCGGTTGTTTATTTGACGTTAAACGCTTTCAGGCCACTTCTTGAAACTTCCTCTCCGCTCCACGAGCAGAAGATCGGCAAAATTCCGACTTTCTTTCACGACGCGGGTGGCGACGAACTCCGAACTCGCGAATTTCTAAAAGTGCCAGAGTGCTAACTTTAACAAAGGGGGGGGGCGGTCCCTAGGCGGTCGCCCACGGTGACAGCAGCCCCCCCCCCTCCCCACTGTCCCTCCTTTCCCTGTGTTATTATGTCCTGACCACAAGCGCAGCCCGTAACCGTCGCTTCTGCCGTTTGGTGTCAACGTTGCGTCACTCACGAAAACCCCAACCCCGAAAAAAATTGAAAATAAATGTAGGCAGGCTTTTTTTTTTTTTTTTCTCGCTAACTGGGGGCCGTCGGTGTGTGTCTGTGTGTGTGTGTGTGTGTGTGTGGGGGTTTGGGGGGGGGGAAATTAGCCAAAGTGACAAGTCTGAAGGGTGAGGTGAAGGTCAAAGGTGGCCCGCCTTAAGCAAAGGTGCGCTCGCCTTTGTCCAGTAGATTGTAAGGGCCTGTGGGTCCAGCAGGAACATTTCCACACACAATATCCCCGAGCTGTCAGTGTGCAGTGGCTGGAACATCCTCTCCCGGAGAAAGAGGGGCTGCTGGGGGTGGTGGTGGTGGTGGTGGTGGTGGTGG
>PIJE02001947.1:53060-58060 GCA_002895965.2 Coryphaenoides rupestris | reverse complement strand
CTGTTTTTCCAGTATTCCAACGGGAAATGGTACACTGTAAAGTGTAAATACAAATGTCTGAATGTCTTATTTTTTTTTTGCTGTTTTTTCCCCCCCAAATGTCTTTCACAACTCGGGAAGCTGTCAGTGCGCGTTTGCACAAACATTTACACACCGTGGCCACAATAAATATTTCTCCAGAAGCTGCCTCTGACGACTGCCTCTGCTAATTACTCGCCTCGCGTCCCCGCGCTCGCTATAAAACCACCTTTAACCATTTTTTCTTCGCACCTTAGCACTTTAGGCACGTTTTTTTTTTTTTGTGTGTGTGTGTGTGCTTCACACACTCACATAAACACCCCCCTACCCCCCCCCACCACCACCTCTTCTAACCTCCATGCCCCGCCCCCCTTTCCCCCTCCCGACAGGAAGGGCCGGGACCCCGCTGTGAGCTGTGAGGTCATCGGTGACTCTGCGGAGGGGGCGGGGCCCGAGCTGCTGTGCGCCGTGGACTGGCTGCAGGAGTACTTCAGAGACCCGAGGGCCGACGGGGGGCCCCTCCGCCTTCCCCGCCTCCACCACCCCACCCTGCGAGGAGGAGGTCTGTGGTGGATAAATATTTGCCGAGCTGTGACTGGGGTAGGGGGGGGGGGTAAGGGGGGGTCGGCCTTTCACTCCTAATCGTCGGTTACATCACTTATGCTCACTGGGCGAGCTCTGTGTGCTATAATGAAGTATTTTATGAGACGGGGGAGAGGGAGGGAGGGAGGGAGGGAAGGAAAGGAAAGTAAGAGAGTTAAAGATAGTTTGATAGAGTGAGATGGAAGGTAAGTAAGTAAGGAAGGAAGTGAGGGGGAGAGAGGGAGGAGAGTTGGAGTGTAAGTAGGAGAGACGGTGAGATATTAGTCATTTAATATTTTCATCTGCGTCATCTTCACTCCAGACTGCGTTGGCAACGTAAATGTTTATTTCCCATGTCAATAAAGCTCATTTGAGTTGCGTAGCGAGAGAGAGCTAATGACAGAAAGAAAGTAAGAGATAGATATCGTTTGATAGAGAGACCGAGAAGGAAGTTAAGTAAAGTAAGTGAGAGAGAGAGAGAGCGAGGGAGACGGAGTAGATATAGATCTAAAGTTGTACAGAGAGCGTTAGAAGGGCGGCAGGTGAGAGAGATAGAGAGAGAACGATATAAATAAGACAGAGAGAGAGAGAGATAGACAGGTGTGGTGTGAGTGAATGAGAGAGAGAGAGGAGAGAGGTGCAGTGAGTGAGAGAGAGAGACGTGAGTGAGTGAGAGAGGTGAGGTGCAGGGAGAGAGAGAGAGAGAGAGAGAGAGAGACAGAGAGACAGAGAGAGAGAGAGAGAGAGAGAGAGAGAGAGAGCAACAGAACTCCTAGCTGTGAATCGCTCCAGTGGTCTGCATGTTTCTCTTGGCACGGCGCTCCCACGATTTTTGGCACATTCCCCCGAACTGATCGAATTCCTCTCTTGACATTTTCAGACAGGAAGGCCCCGGCGCGCACACTTTTTTTTCAAATAATTTTTTTTTTCTAACGAGAACATGTGAGCGCCGGTAACGTTTGAATGAGCGCATTGTCGGCGGTGACCGCGTGACCGGTCAGCTACGCGGAAAGCAAAACAAAAAGGTCTTCCAAAAAAAACCGAACGAAAAACAAAAAAGTGGACAAAGGCCATCTCTTTTTCTTACGTTTGTGTGACACGGCGGTGAAATTGGTCAGGGACACGGCGCGGCGGCGGCGCTGTCGGTGTCGGTGAAGATAGTAATTATTTATTATTTTGTATTTTTTTTAACGAGCCGACACACACACCTTCGGGGACGGACGTCTGGAGCGGCCCCTCGCTAACTCGCTCGCTCGCTCACCGCTCGCTCCACACTAATTTGACTCGGAGCTTACGCGCTACTTCGCTATCTTGTTTTCCGGGTTTTTATCCCCCCCCCTCCCGCCCTCCCTCCCCCCTCCTCTCTCTCCCTCCCCCCTCCTCCTCCCCTCACTCGCTCCCGTTGAACTTTCAAATGTTCACAAGACCTCATTTAGATGGAAAAGCACACTCTCGCGTGCACTCAAAGAAATGACACTAATATATGCATTTAACAATTGTGCTTTCCAACCCTCCCCTCACCCGCACACACCCCTCTCTCCCTTTATTCCTCCTCCTCCTCCTCCTCCTCCTCCTCCTGCTCTGCCATCGGGTCTAAAGTCGGTTCTCTCTAATTTCATGCAGATCTGTGGTGCTTGACTGTTGCATTTTCAATGAGCAGGTAGTCCGCGGAGACGCGGGCGCTGAGCGCAGCCCGGGCCCACGTCTCCCGCTAAGGCGATGCAGAAATACATCAGGACCAATTACGATATCAACTTTCAGCGGCGTTCCCACCGCCACCAAGTGCTTGTATATCAGCCCCGGGCGCTCTCTCTCTCTCTCTCTCTCTCTCTCTCTCTCTCTCTCCCCCTCTCTCTCTCTCTCTCTCTCTCTTTCTCTTGCTCTCCTGCTCCCTCTCTCCCTCCCTCCCTCCCTCTCTCTCTCTCAAATCGCATCGCATCTCATCTCAAAGTCTTCAGGGCTTTAATTATATTTCAGGATAGATGGAATTCTTCATTAGTACCTGATCTGAATAGGTGATTGTGTGCACTGTGCTCCCCAACCTCTTATTCTCCTCCTCCTCCTCCTCCTCCTCCTCCTCCTCCTCGATTGTTGTGTTGTGGTGGTGGTGGTGGTGGGGGGTGGTGGGTGACGCTCGACGTGCAGTCAGGAAACCGTCCGCCATGACGGTGTAACGGAAAAGACCAAACAATAAGAAGAAGTTTGCGAGTCTGCAGGCGTCGGGAATACTTGCTCTTGTTCGCGGGAAGAATTGTAATTTTTATTTAAATACGTTTTGTTTTTTTCTCTCTCCATGATTCTAAACTCTTTGTTTGCAGAGGTTTATTGGATGTATTCGTTGTTTTTATTTGTTGGTTCGTCGAGAAATTCCTTGTCAGTCGAGTCGCTTGCGTTTTTATCTTGTGTTGTTTTTTTTCCCCGTCTTTTTTTTCAGGTCATTACATTCTGCGACAACGGCGTCTTTTTTGTTTGCTCAGTTACCTTTTGGGAAAACCTAAATACCGCATCTCTCTCTCTCTCTCTCTCTCTCTCTCACTCTCTCTCTGTATCTCTCACTCGCCTCTCGCTCTCTCTCAACGCCTGTCACACAATATTGAGTTATGACCTTCACTTGAAGTGTTGCCATGTTTGTTTACACGCTTGCGACAAAACAAGCCACTTTTCATATTAGCTGTCACCGCGTCGCCCAGGCAACAGAGGTGACATAAAAGAAGATGCTTTTTTCCTCCCTCCCTGCCTTCCTCCCTCCGTCTCTCTCCCTCTCTCACTGTCACATGTAACTCCAGGTTGACAAAGGTAACAAAATGAAGCCTGTGTGTGTGTGTCTGTGTGTGTGTGTGTGTGTGTGTGCATAACCGCGCGCGTGTGTGTACATGGCCGGTGTGTGTGTGTGTGTGTGCGTGCGTGTGTGTGTGTGCACGCACACACACGTGCACACACCTTTGCGGGCTGTTAAAGCGATGCATATTCCGCTCTCATTAATTATACATCCATATGTAACAGACGAGGAGGTCTTAGTAGCAGTAAGCGGTAGGCGAGGGGGGAGTGGAAGGGGGGAGGGAGGGAGGGAGGGAGGGAGGTGGGGAGTTAAGGGGGAGGGAGGGGTTGGAAGGGTGGGAGGGGCTTTGAAGAGCACCCCTACGCCCCCCAAATGACTGTGTTCCTGCAGGAGCTCCGCAGAGAGCCAAACCCCCCACGGTGCACACAGCCCGGGCCGCAGAGAGACCCGGGCCCTGTGATGTGAGACAGACAGACAGAGAGAGAGACCAGAGAGAGAGATAGAGAGAGACAGACAGAAAGTGAGAGACAGAGAGACAAACAGCAGAGAGTAGAGAGATAGAGAAAGAGACAGACAGAGAGAGACAGAGAGACAGAAAGAGAGATCGACAGACAGAGAGACAGACAGACAGACAACAGATAGACAGAGAGAGAGAGAGAGACAGAAAGACAGACAGATAGAGAGAGACAGACAGACAGATAGACAGAGAGAGAGAGAGAGACAGAAAGACAGACAGATAGAGAGAGACAGACATACAGACAGACAGACAGATATACAGAGAGAGACAGTGAGACAGAAGTAAAGAGAGAAAGACCGAGAGATAGAGAGACAGATAGAGAGAGAGAGAGAGAGAGGAATAAGGGAGATTTTCAGAATAATCGGATAATCAGAGAATAATCAGCCGTCCCCACGTCAGCCTTCAAACCCAATCCCCTGCACCCCCACCCCACACCCCCCACCAGCTCCAGAGACTCTTTGACTGGGGGAGGGGGGGGGGGTTGGGGTTGGGGGGGAGTCAAAGTCTCTCCTCCCATTAGGAGTGGGGGGGCATAACGAGGGGAGCCGCGCTGCTTTCTTTTCTTTTTTATTATCATTTCTTCTGTTCTTATTCTTATTGTCTTTTTATATTCGCACATCGGGAGGTGACGGACAGGTTCACCCCCGCTCCTCCCCCCTCCCCCTCCTCCTCCTCCTCCTCCCGCTTTCATTAGAAATATAAAGAGGAGGAAAAGAAGAAAAACGAGTAGTGAAATCTTCAATTCACTTTCTTTATTTATCCGGTTTTTATTACAATTGGAGTTATTTTTATTTTATTTTTTTTATTAAAAGTTAGATAAGGGCTTGGGTTGGGCGGTGGTGGAGGCCGCTGATGCCAATTGTTGAAATAAAAGTTGAGAGGGAACCACTTACGTGTTTACAGGGCTGATGTCACAGGTCATTACCTGCCCCCGGGGTCAGGTGACCGGCCGGGGGGCCGGGGCCGGGTCGACCCCCCGGACGACGGCCAGTGTTTTGGCGGGAACGGAACGGATCATATAATTATGGTCGTATTGACGGTTGACGATCGATCCATTTCATGTTTTAGGGGGAGGGGGGGGGGGTTGGGCTTTTCTTATTATTT
>PIJE02001947.1:42916-50416 GCA_002895965.2 Coryphaenoides rupestris | reverse complement strand
CATCAATTTTTTTACTATTTAAATGTTTTATCTTACTTGCCCTGGCAATTTTAATGTTTCCCATGCCAATACAACCCTTTGAATTGAATTGAGAGAGAGAAAGGGAGAAGTGTAAGATAGAGAGGGAGAGAGGGAGAGAGGGGAAGAGAGAGAGAGAGAGTACAAATCCAGACCCTTTGTTTAATCAACCGATCGAGTCTCCATCTTAAACCAGAGCCTGAGCTAACCCCTTTGTGTTTCCTCAACAAACCAAAATAACAACTAAAAAATAAGGAATAATTACAATAGCAAAATATCTGTAGAAATATTCATCTGAGAGAGGACTTCTTCTTTTCTGTCAAGTAACTCCGAGCACAACCCCGCGCGCGTCGTGTCCTTGTGTTCCGAGAGCCCCGCCGGTGAACTTTTCCACCCATTTAATATGCGGCTCCTCACCTCAATTGGACCTCGCAGACGGCATCGCGACGCCGCGGAACGCTAATGTGAGGGAAATTATTTCCAACGCAGACAAATCTGGGTTATGCCGGAAAGAAAGGTCACGGCTAAAATTAAAAAAGTTCGCTGCCTCATTTAAAAGGATTAAGAGAGGCCAGAAACACGGCAAATCTGCTCCACATTCTTTAATAATAACAATTTGAATGTTGCGCGCCCGTTCGCGAGGCGGCGACGGGGATGACTTTGAGGTTAATCAGACCAATTTGTCCTTTTAATTGCTTTCTATTCAGAGTAGATTCATTATATCATCCCCACTTAAGAGGTGGAATTCTTCAAATCATCGGCAGCCTAACCGACCACATTAAAGGGGCTTTGAATCCATTACCACTGCAGCCGCCGTCGCTATCTCCCTCCCTCCCTCATCCTCCTCGCTGGATTTACCCGGCGAGGACGACGACGGCGGCGGCGATGGCGACGACGACGACGTGACTGAGGGGGGGCCCCCGCATGTTCCCGCCGCTACTGCCACCGCCACCGCCACCGCGAAGACAAGAAGAAGAAGAAGAAAGAAAGAATAGAGGAGGGGGGGAGAGAGAGAGAGAGAGAGAAGGGGAGGAAGGGGGGGAGATGTATTTCAAGCCCCCCAACCCCACACAGCCCCCTAAACCTTTCCGAGTGACACGCAGAACACTTCCCCCGTCTGTGTGTGTGTGTGTGTGTGTGTGTGTGTGTACTTGAGCACAAGTGACTGAAGAACAAGACCCCGTGAACAATAGTCTTGTTATCAAGCTGCGGTTTTGTGTGGGGACAGGAGGGGAGGTGGTGGTGGTGGTGATGGTGGTGATGGTGGTTGTGGTGGATGCGTGGGTGGGGGGGGGGGGGCGCGGTCTCCTTCTAGTCTATACATACGTACTCAGTCATGAAAATTCAATTAGTGATCTCCCATTCTCTCTCATTTATATGGTCTAAGAGAGCACATGACAAGTGATCTACGCGAGAATCCCTCCAAATTGGCATTGTGTGAAAACATGTCACACGGCGCGGCGTCTCTCGCCCCGCGACGACGGGAGCGAGCGAGCGAGCGTCCCTCGCACCTCCCCAGGCTCTCCCCGCCTCCCTCTCTCGCTCTCTCTCTCTCTCTCTCTCCCTCTACCTTCCAGTCACTCTCCACCGCCGCCGCCGCCGCCACCGCACACCACAAGGCAATTTGCCTAAACTGGGGGGAATACGGAAGAGGAAGAACCTACGGGGGGGGATCCTCCGTTTGATTGATGCGTGGCCCCCGCGCGACGCCTTTTGTCTCCCCGACGAGCGAGAGGAGGGAGGGAGGGAGGGAGGGAACACAGCAGCGGCACCCATGAGGTGCTGTTTAATAATAATCATTTTTCAGGTAATAATCACGTTGTCACGACGACAACGCGCGGCAACAGCGGCGGCGGATTCGTCGTCGTCGTACGCCGTTGTACGCAGGCAAGAGTCGACGTCGCGGACGGACAAAGTTACATCTTTTATGCATTGTTATTATAATTCTAACCCTTTAATAACGCAGGGTACATGTACTGATATATGCTTGGGGGTGGGTGGGGGTTAGCGTTAGCGTTAGGGGGGCAGGGTGGCGTGGGGTGACGCGGGGTGAGGTGACAAGACGGCGCCGCCGCTTGATGCTAATGTTATCGACAAATAACGAACGTGACGCTACAGCCGCCACACTCAGGGGATCGTCCTTCCGGGCCCGCTGGTGGCGAGCGTCCGTAATATTTATTTACCCTGACGTCCCTTCAGCGTGATGGCCGCGTTCGTTATCCCAGGCGATCTCGCTGTTCGTGTTGTGTTGTGTTGTGTTGTGTTGTGTTGTGTTGTGTTGTGTTGTGTTGTGTTGTGTTGTGTTGTGTTGTGCTGTGTTGTGTTAAGACGTACGCGTGCCATGGAGGAGGAGGAGGAGGAGGAGGAGGAGGAGAAGGGGTCGGGGGTTAGGCTGCAGGATTTGGGGTTTTGGATTCAAACCTGGCACCTCGCATCAGTGGTTTGTTTTTTTTTGTTATCAGGGGGTGAGCATGGAGAGAGAGAGAGTGAGAGACACAGAGAGAGAGTGAGAGACACAGAGAGAGAGAGAGAGAGCGAGAGAGAGACACAGAGAGCGAGAGAGAGAGAGAGAGAGACGAGGGCCAGAGATCAGTCCCAGTGACGACCACGTAGGTCACTCGAGGTGACCGGTGCTGATTTGGAGCGAGGGGGGGGTGGGTGGGGTGGGGGAGTCCCCTGGGGGTTCCCTGCTCCCCCCCCCCCCCCATACTTCATAAAGGGGGCTTAATACGGTGTGTGTTGGGGTCAAGACCCTCTTTAGATAAGGGCTTGGGTTGGGCGGTGGTGGAGGCCGCTGATGCCAATTGTTGAAATAAAAGTTGAGAGGGAACCACTTACGTGTTTACAGGGCTGATGTCACAGGTCATTACCTGCCCCCGGGGTCAGGTGACCGGCCGGGGGGCCGGGGCCGGGTCGACCCCCCGGACGACGGCCAGTGTTTTGGCGGGAACGGAACGGATCATATAATTATGGTCGTATTGACGGTTGACGATCGATCCATTTCATGTTTTAGGGGGAGGGGGGGGGGGTTGGGCTTTTTCTTCTTCTATTCTCTCTCTCTCTCTCTCTCTCTCTCTCTCTCTCTCTCTCTCTCTCTCTCTCTCTCTCTCTCTCTCACTCTCTCTCTCTCTCTCTCTCTCTCTCTCTCTCTCTCTCTCTCTCTCTCTCTCTCTCTCTCTCTCTCTCTCTCTCTCTCTCTCTCTCTCTCTCTCTCTCCTCTCTCTCTCTCAATCCCGACCCCCCTCTCTCTCGCTGTCTCTCTGCCTCTCTCTCTCTCTCTCTCTCTCTCTCTGGATTGACTCTTCATGGTGTTGCCGGTGTTTGTGTCCATTAATGTTTGATTGCGTCTTTGCGTTTCACCACTAAAGAGGGGAAAACATTTACGGCCCGACGGAAGACTGCCGCTCCGTCGGAGGGTTCCCGAGCGCTCCCGATCAAACCCCACAGATCCGACGCGACCATGAAAAGGGAAGGAAGTGTAGATTCGTATTTACAGTTTCACATCTCACTGAGGTCGGTGGTGATGCTGCATAAGCACTTAAAATGTGTCTGTGTTGACATGCAGCTGTGATGCATATAGACAGCAACTAACATTAATATATATACAGTATTTACATGTGATAATGTATGTGTGGATATTTACCAAACACCATATGATTACCGAACAAATACATTTACATTTACCTTAACATTTAGGGCATTTTAGCCGACGCTTTTATCCAAAGCGACTTACAAGCGAGTACATTTGGTGAAAGCGAGACAGCGATATAACAATACATATACAACCGCTGTAGTACATGAAGATGAGGATAGAGCACGTTTCAAGTGTTCATAATTGCAAATACACGATCCACTTAAAAGTAGAATAATAAGTACATTTGTCTTTGAAGCGTTTGTACCCAAATTTGATTTCATGTAATGGTCACGGCCTGTGAATGCGAAAAATGTCGTTAAAAAAAATGTAGACTACAGTTTCCCCAAACAACTGTTTGTTTTATTTTAACCTTCAGTTTGAACGCAGATTAAAGGGGCCGTCCTTTGAGGACTAAAACAAAATTGACCCCCTCTCTGGTCGGGGGTCCGGTTCTGTGTTCTCCAGGCATGTGTGTGTGTGTTTGCTTCATATTTTGTGTGTGTGTGTGTGTGTGTGTGTGTGTGTGTGTGTGTGTGTGTGCCGTATCTTTCGGTGACCTACTTTACCACTCGGTCTCTCTCTCCCCCTCTCTCCCCCTCCCTCCCTCTCTCCCCTCCCTCCCTCCCCCCCCAGGTTCCTCTCCTGGTCCCCTGTCACCGCGTGGTCCCCAGCAGAGGGCCGACGGGCTCCTATATGGGGGGCCGGGGAAACCACCTCAAAGAGTGGCTGCTGGCCCACGAGAGGCGCGGAGGCGAAGGGTAGCGTCCTGCACACACACACGAACACACACACACACACACACACACACACACACAGACACACACACACACACACACACACACACACACACACGAACACACACACACTCAAACAACAAAACATGTTCGTCATAAAAGTCACAAAGTTTGCCGTGAGTTGCCAGGTCCTGGGGTTTGCCCGGCTAAGACAAATGTTGTAGTGGTTGTTGTTGTTGTTGTTGTTGTTGTTAGAAGTCGTTGAAATTAACAGAACGATAAAAAAAAGTTGGGTGATTCTTTAAAGTCGTGTGCGCACCCAAAAATAACTCACCGGGAAAAAGTCTACGTTTCCTGTGCATGTGTGCCACGACATTATTATTATTAAAATAATCCCAGGATAAAATAAAAACAGAATAATGAAAAAAAAAAAGGGGGGGGCTATTCTTAAAGTAAATAAAGTAAATATGTAAATTGCCGTACGCGTACAAAAAAAACCAAAACCCACCTTTTTTTTCATGTTAAAGAGTCCTTAAGTTTATACCGTGCGTCGCCAGATTCTACGCAACAACTGGAGCGGCGTGTAAATATTCAGCCGGCGTATACACAAAAAAAAAATATATATTTATTAAAATGATCTAAGAATAGAGGAGCTGGCTGGCTAATGTGATACGGAGTCGTGGCGGAATTAGAATGTACAAAAATAACTTAAACAGAACACAAGGAATTACAAACATATGTTCCCACGAGTCTGTGTGCTGTTTGGCAGATATCGCTGGAATGGCTTTTCTAAAGAATTATTATTCCTTTAAAAATATGTCTCTTGCATTGTTGTTGTGTTTCCGCCCCTCTCCCCCCCACCCCCCCCCCCCCGGTTAATTTTTTTTTCCCCATTTTCTTCAGAATTATTCTTTGTACCTCTTGCTGTTGTGTTGTGTTTTTTTTTAATTTCCTGCCAACTAAATGCTTTGTTCGACATCCAGCACTAAAGGCTGGGAGTTTTACCGCGACAAAGCTTTGTTGTGCGGCTGTTTGTCTTGTCTTCATTTAGATCTCATTGTTGCCGCGTCGGGTCTCTCGCTTTTTCCTCCCGTCTATTAACTCCGGGGCGTCACGTATACGTTACGTATATAGAATATATATATATATATATATACTGTATATTTACACCTCATATTTGTGCTTGGTTGTTTTTTTTTTACTGTACAATAAATGTGTTTATTGTTGGGCCCGATTGCCTGTAGTGTTTCCTCTTTCCCCCACGTGATGCCTTACATATTTTAATGAATTAAAAGGAAAAATATCATTCATTTCATCTTCAATGATTTGTATTTTTGTATTTTCCTCGCTGCCTCTGTTGTAGTGCGATTCTCCTCTCCTCTCTCCTCTCTCCTCTCTCCTCTCTCCTCTCTCCTCTTGGCAGAGGCAGCCGGTGACTCATATCTCCTCGGAGCGAGTGGGTTTTATTTTTCCATTAGAGGGCAGTACAGAACGGGGGGAAACTGGAGTGAACACGTCTCAACCTCGAGAATTCCTAACGCGGATCATTTAATCCTTCAACTTTAAGGCTCATGTTTTATTTCATTTCCATCGTGAACCTATTTGAGTTCGCTCCTCGCGCGGCGACACCTCCCCGGGCGGGCGGATGCACAACAAAAGGCGTTCGCGCTCCGCGTGAAAAAAAGAAGAAAAAAAAGAAAAGTACATTCTGTTGGATTTCCTGTCCTGTGAATCGTCTCCCGTAACACGTCCTCCTCTTCCTCCTCTTCCTCCTCCTCCTCCCGCGTAACTCCCTCCCCCCCCCGTCTTCCCTGGATGTCACCCGTCGCTGACATCACTCAACCTGATTTCCACCCCCCCCCCCACCCCCCCTCCCGCTTAACTTCCACATTCGTTATTTCCTCGCCGGACGAAGTGACCCACACTTGGTCATCGTGACGGGCGGGCCCCCCCCCCCCTCCACAGCGCCCGCCCCGGTGGCTCGCTAACAACCCACCACCTCCGAAAATAACCCCCCTCTGTCCTAACCTCTCCTCAGCCCAATTGAGCGCTGGTGGAGGGGGGGGGGGGTTGGTGGGCTCGCTTCCCTCCACTCCCACTGAATACATTTGATAGCACACTGCATTTTTGATTTCCCTCCCCTCTCCCTCCCCTACCGCCCCCCCGCTCTCCTATCAACTCCGTTCAGACGTCTGCTTCGGACGCTGCGGTAGCGCGAGCCGTTCGACGCCGCCGCCGCCGTCGAAGCGAGCGAGTGTGTGAGCATCTCCCGCCGTGGCGCTGGATGCGGAGGAGGCAGGCAGACAGACAGACAGGCAGACAGACAGACAGGCGGGCGGGCGGGCAGACGGGCAGATGAAGAATGAGAGGGGAGCCCAGGGTTTCACAGAGAGCTAATGATGCCTGTGGTGACTACGGGCTACACCCGGGCCCCCCCTAACGAAGCGAGCGGTGACACGACCACAAGGGGTCCCATTTAAGACAGCCGCAGCTCTGAAGTGCACTGTAAGCACCCCTCTTTTCCTCCCACTCGCGCGCTCTCTCCCCCTTTCTCTCCCCCACGCTCCCCCTCTCTCTCTCTCTCTCTCTCTCTCTCGCTCGTCTTCTGCGCTCGTGGCTACGAAGTCAATTCTATGGAATTCGGTGAATCGCGCGAGAGCGCCGTGTGCCTGGCATGCGTGTGTGTGTGTGCGTGCGGTGTGTGTAGTGAGTGTGTGTGTGTGTGTGTCTGTGCGTCTGTCTGGCTGGTGGTTCCTCGCCTGCTTGATGTTGAAAGACGCGTCCAGCCTCAAATATTCATGCGACGCCTTCTCGCCAGTAATTGGCGCGCGTGATTATTAATAATGAATGTGTTGTTTATTATTATTTTTATTTTTATTATTAGCGGCCGCAGAGTCGAAGTGGTGGTCGGAGTCAAAGTCGCCGCCGCCGCCGCGGTGGTGGTGCTGGTGGTGGTGGTGGTGCTGGTGGTCGAAGTTAATTGAATAATAAAAAAAAGCGAAGGCTATTCTTGGTCTTTTTTTAAGTGCTGTTATAATTATAACGGTAATAGAATGCTTTATTTAATTTATATATTTTTTTCTTCCCCCGCCCCGACAAACATGTATGTACGGC